>JBAJNP010000159.1:0-97793 GCA_036877545.1 Yasuhikotakia modesta | reverse complement strand
CGAGCAGTGTTTATAAACAGTCTGTATGTCTCCACACCATGAGTTGTTGATAAACACACACACACCTCCTCCTTTGGCCTTACCAGAAGCTGCGGTCCGGTCTCCTCGGTGTATGGAGTGAGACTGTAGCTGAAAAGCGGATTCCGGTACTTTCTCAGAAAGCCACGTTTCTGTAAAAATCAGAGCGCAGCATTCTCTTATTTCCCGTTGTGTTGTAATCCTTACTCTCAGTTCGTCCAGTTTGTTTTCTAGAGACTGCACGTTAGCTAGCAAGAGGCTGGGTAGCGGCGGTCTAACAGCGCAAGCCTTTAGCTTAGCATGAAGCCCTCCTCTTTTGCCTCGCTTACGTCGCTGTCTCTGGAGCACTCTCCTCGGGTCAGCTTCCTTACTTGAGCTCGGTGCTTCGAGGCCTTCCGGGGGGTGGTGGCGGAAGCGAACAATGGATTCTAATTCCGGGGGTATAAAACCGGTGAATTCAAAATAATTTGCAGAATTAGAGATGTCCAGCAATGCTTGTCTGTTGTATGTTAGCAATGCGTTGCATTTGTGCACTGCTGAGAAAACAAGAAACCAACAAAAAAGAAGAAAAACACGGCATTCGAGCAGAGAACGAGCAAACACGTCTGCCTCGGGGGGCACCATGATGCATTTATAGGAACCGGTGGTGAGCTAAACACATCAAGTACTATTGGAAAAAAAGACACTTCCTAGAATAAATTAGAATGCATGGATTATTTCAGCAGAAAAATCTCTGCTTGCCTCTACATTTCTAATCATTCCTTCAATCTCAAATACATTTTAGTGTTTACCATTGTTTTTTTTCTTAAATAAAATGTTGGATAAAATGTTCAGGAATTAAGGTCAGACTTAAACCAAGAAGCAAAAATTGGAAATTCAGGAGATTTATCATATATATATCATATATTGTCATAGATTTATCATATTTTGGACTAAGGAAAAGTTAAATAAAAATATTGTAGTATTCTCATATGAATCTTGTGTTTCCTTTAGATGGGTCGTATCACCGCAGATTTCATCAAGGGTATTCTGGCCACGTTGCCGCAGAGAAACGTTTAAGGCGTTCCCAAGGCTCAAAAAGCGAGAGACCTCGCCTGGAGGTCTTGGAATCCAGAGGAGACCACAGAAGAAGAAAGACCAGTCTGACTCTGCACTCCACCCGTTACAGACATGAAGAGTCCTGCTCAACCTGTTCCTCTTCCTCAGATTCTGAAGAGGAAGGCTTTTTCCTTGGTGAGCGCATTCCTCTGCCACCACAGCTAACAGGTGAAATAAAAATGAACGATGGACCAAAAGAGGAAACACAGAAGAGCAGAACAGGAAGTTTTAGGAGAAAGAGAACAAAAAGTCTCAGTACAAAAGAAAAGGACAACTGCATACTGTCCTGAGACAGACATTAACACCATAAATTTTGTAACAAATTTTTTAACAAATGTTATTGTTTCCTGTTTCCCAGTTTTTCAAATGCTTTATAAGTTGTATCACATTGCAGGATTTAACAACTCCAATCAATGAAGCTAGCTAAACCAAAAAGCTTCTTAGTCTTGAACAAAGGTCATTCAAGTTTATCAGTGGTATAAAATAGTAACTATTATACCAGCAAACCAGTATTTCACTGATATAATTATGTATTATCAAATACCTAGTTTATAAAGGGTGCTTGGTTGAATTTACTCTTTAGTCTATATTATATATCATGTTTCTGAAATACAGATTTAGACTGTAATGCCATAGTACACGTTTAAACTATTTGGACTAAATCTAAAACGAGCTACTTCAACTAATTTAACTAGTTTTGAAAGGACTGTATAATTTGCACCAGCTAAAGGTTTAACAAACTGAAATTTAATGATATGCAAACACAATGTTGTAATATTGTAATATTGTTGTGTTAATGTATTTGAGCTTAACTTGTTAACCAACAGAATATTCCAATGTTTTTATGGTATTTTTAGCATATAAAAGTATGCCACTACTATAAAATATAAAAAAGTAAATGGAAAAATATAGTTTTTATCTCCTCAAACTGTATGATATGTAAATATTTACATTTAAAACCTATATGTAAATGAGAGTTTAAATAAAGACACTCTCTTTTTGTATTTCTAAAACAGAGATCAAAAGACTAAGTTAAATTGTACTTTCATAAAGAACATGGTGATGGTTTTTATATCTTTTTGAAGATGCTGTCTGACAATTTAGGACTTTATCGTTATAATGTTTTTCTTTTTTAATGCGAAAAAATAAAAAAATAGTACCTACACTTTACAGTCAATTATATATTTTTGGATTCAAACGTAATGCATGTCAGCTACTATTTAGCCAGTTAAGTCTTTGTTTGAAATTACAGTATCCAGATCAAGAAATGCATTTGTGAATCATTGGAAATGCACAACTGAATCATTAGCTTATTTCAAAAACACAACTTTACAAATATGTGTGGAAAAACATGCAATAACCCCTTTTTAACTCATTTAATACAAAACCAGGTTCATTTTGGCTTTAAAATTGTGTTGTTCCTTCTCTGTGTATATATAGCAACAAAGAGAGATTACAGGCAAGATTTCATGGCAGTATTCTCAAGGCAAAGGTAGCTTCCTTCTGAGGTGACTCATAGGCTATATAGGACATATTTCCTGGTGTGGGAATGACTTTCTGATTGGCTAGGGAAAGAGGAAAGAGTGGCTGAGGAGATGGTCAGACTGGTCTGGCAAGTTTTACTTTCTTCTTAAGACAAACACATGTACCACCTTTGCCTTTATTGTCTCTCTCTCACACATTTAAAGACACTAATGCCTGAATTGCTGCTGTTTCCTATCAGACTGAGCAGTGGAGGTTACTGAATTACAGTTAAAAGGGAAAGTGTGTCGCCGAGATCTCAAAGACAGTTACAGGTATGTTTGGAAAATTTGTGTGGTTGTGTATGCCAGTGCTACTGTATTCCTTTGAAACAAATCAATTAGTGCTGGTCCAATAACACACATTCTTTGTTTGGGCATATCTTCATAATTTCATGTAACTTTTCAGTTGCTTATAAACATATTTCTGGATCGTGTAGGAACATGCTGTATCGCATCCCTGGAATCTGTCGGTGACATCTCGTGTTACAATAATTCTTGTTTACCTTATCTTTTCTTGCCTTAAAGGGTTGTGTTTGTGCAACACACTGGAATCTACCCTCATTGTTGTGTGAAAGGGAAAAATGTAGTAAAATGTGGAGGATGTCATAAAATATTGATTATGGGGAAAATGAAAGAGCAGTACAGAATTATGAACAGATAGTGAAAGAAGGCAAAGGTGAAAGAGTGTCACCTTTGAGTGAAAAGGAATGATAAACATGACAGTGAGGCTTTTGGTGACATTTTGTCTATAGAATTTTCTTGCAAATGCCATAAATCAAGTCACCTTTTTTATAACACTATACAGTACATTGTTTGTCAAAGCAGCTTTACAGTAATAAACAGATAAATGATTTATGAATTCAAACAGAACAAGCTGTAAAGCAGCTCTGCAAAGAACAACAGTATCATTATTTTGCGTGTAGGAGTTCTGTGGAGTTGTGTCATCATCCAGCCCAGTTTAGTTCAGGTTATGTTCTCATGCAGTAATGTTGTTGCAGTTTTGTCCTTTAAACAAGACGCTTTAATCAAACACAACTTACAGTCAAAGGGGTGTTCCTGGAAATCAAGCCCATGACTTTATAATCAAGCCCATGACAATATTCTTAAAAACAGCAGCATCCTTTTAGCCTGTGCTAATGGATCCTAATAAGTCTGACTTCTTAATGGTTGCAGCTTGTTCGGGAAAAAGCATCAACAACCTATGGAGCTCATTAGTGGTGTTTTTAAGACTCTTTGCTGAGATTCTTTAGACAAGATGTTTAGAAGTGTGCATGAAGTGTGAGAGAGACTGTCCAATATGTCTGCATTTTGGAATTGTCTGTTAGTGATTACCATTTTTGTTTCCCCTAGGTATACAAGATAACAATCCGGCCTATCAATTGCAAAAATTAATTTAGGAGGAAGGATTCAGGCTAATTCAGCAAACAATAAAAGGAACAGAATAGTTCAAGTTGTTTATTTCCAAGGATGTCAGTTGACACTTTACAACCATCTCCACAACAATTAGTAAAGCTGGCTGAAACTCCTGGCACTCCTAATCGCAACCCTAAGGTACCTTGTCCAGTAAAATCCTCTCCAGGGACACGCAAACCAAGTGCGGTAGAACGTCTGGAAGCAGACAAGGTCAAGTATGTCAAGAGTCAACATGTGGCTTTGAAGAAGCAGCAGCCTGTTACTTGTCCTTCTAACAAAAACCAGAGTGGACCAGGTGCTCATCAGCTGACAAGGAAAATCCCTTCACAACCAACTAAATCTAAGACTCCGCCCCTTGACCTGGAACATCTCTGCAAACTGATTGATGGTGTAAGTGATACAACCACCACTATTGTGTCTACACAACCCAGCATCACTGGGATGGTCCAGAAGGATACTGACCCATGTAAGCCCATGTCCCAGACCCTCAATGCAATAGAAGAACCTTCTGTTGAGTCATTATGTCAAGGAAAAGCTGTGGTAGATGCTTTAGGTGCTAATGGGTGTCCCACCATGGCCATACGAAGAGTTGATGTCAGGCCACATGTACCGCAAATGAGGATGGCTGGTAGACTGCAGTCGCAAAGCCGCCCACTGTTGCAACCAGCCATGCCACAGGTCCCAATGCAACTCCTCCGTTTGCTTGGGCCACACACACAACAAAAGCAAATTGCATTCAAACAGCTTCACAACTTTACAAAGTACAGAGGACCTATTAAACCACCAAACAGTCTTGCCCAAACCTCACCTTCTTCTAAATCTCCATCTAGCCCATTAAACTCTCTGCCTGTCCCCATAAAACCAAAACCTGAACCAGCTACATATACATCTACTGAACATACTCCTACCTCAGTACCCGCATTCCTGGCCAAAAATGACTTTCAGTCACCACCATCTCCAGCCATCACTCATAAATCCTCAACAAGCTCCAGGAAGCGTCCTTCACTGACACGATCAAAATCGGATGTCAGTGACTGCTTTTCACGGGCAGGGGTAGAGCTTGAACGCTTCTTTAATTATTGTGGCCTTGACCCCTCAGATTTAGAGGAGCTAGCAAAACCAGGTTCCGACATTGTGTCTGTTTCACGCCTTCGCAGTGCCAGTGCCCCAGCATCTGAGTGCACGGCTGAGGATAATGATGAGGATGAAGCAGCAGCAGCAAAAGATGAACATGCCAGTTATGGTATTTCTGTTATAGAGAGAAATGCACGAGTGATCAAGTGGCTCTATGGAATGCGTCAGGCCAGAGAAAGTCCCAAGGTGGTCAACATGTAACAAACAACTAGAGACTATAAAACGTCCATTACACAGAAACCAGCTTTGAACTATGAAGTGTATTAAATATCTATGATGTACAAATAACTTATTGTGTAATTCCCTACAAAAAGAAGTGCAATTTCTTTTATTTAGGGGCCAATATTGTCTCAAGCAATGGAGTAAGTTTCAGACAATTCTATGTGTTTGTTTGGCAAACAAATGGCAAATGTAGGTGTTTGCAATGTATTGAAAATGAATTGTTTTCAGCATAGTGGTGCAAAAACATCTGTACCTCTGAAGTTATTTTGTCTCTATAATATTTTGTTATCAATTCTTTTCTAGTTAATTCTAGTCTAGTAAGTGCTAAGCATAATTTGCTATGGCAACAAATTGTTGGTTGATAGCATGAAAGCAGCAACCAGTATTCTTAAACAATAACATCATTTATTGAATCATTTATTGCATTTCAGTTTTTTCTGAAATTTTAGGCTGTACTTGACAGAGTCAATGACAGCCTGAGTTTTTGACCAAGTTGATGTAACAGAAAAGTTGATTATCGCAGCTAATGATGAATGTTTAATGTTATTTTACTGCATAGAAAGATTCATTTATATGTGAATACTGCTTTTGTTTATTGACGCATTAATACTTTAATTGTTTTATAACAGTGAGCCCAATGTTTTCATACAGTATGTTAAGAATCAAGTGACAGGCCAAAAACACAGCAAATGTTGACAGTATTGCACTGACATGAAATAGCATAGTGTAATTGTAAAGAATAAGATCTGCATAAATAAAAGTGAATTTATACCAGCCCCTGTCTGTATTGTATTATATCATGAATTGCTCTGTAAAGTGAAAATGCGGTGTCTTGTTTTTTTATCACCATGACCCGTTATTATGGACAAGAAACATTTTGCAGTTTTTTTACATATTGGGGCCCAAATACTGAAGGGCCCTGTTGTTTCTTAGGGATTTTTTTTCAAGGTTTTATCAAGGGCTTTTGGTCCCCTTAACATGCTCAAACCTCTTTAAACTTGGCACACATCTCAGAGTCATCAGCCATTATAATTGAAACTTGCTATGTGTATTGGTCATGTTGACCCAAACAACTTTCTCCCCGACACACATTAGCTGCACCCAATGGGAAGTCAGCCATTTTGGACTCTAAAAAAAGCATGTCATGATATGGCTGATATATAGGCTGATAAAATGGATATGACTATTAAGAGTTCTGGCAAAAGCCTGACCAAATGACTTATGATTAGGTTAATGGCTCGTTTAGAGAACCTTTTCATGATATGCTAATATTTGAGATAGGAATTTTGGGTTTTCATGAGCTGTATGCCAAAATCATCAATATTAAAACAATAAAAGGCTTGAACTACTTCAGTTGTGTGTAATGAATCTAAAATATATGAAAGTCTAATGTTTATCAGTACATTACAGAAAATAATGAACTTTATCACAATATGCTAATTTTCTGARAAGGACCTGTATATCAAGAATTCTGTTAAGTTCGCCTACGGGGCTCACTAGATTTTAAAACCAAACCACTGTAACCAGTTATTACAACTGTTATGCCAATACTAAAATAAGTAATTCATAATAGGATGTGTGTATTTTCAATTAACAGAATTGGCAGTGGTTGTTTCAACAGTTTCTCAGAATGTTTACTGTTTAACTGTGTGCACATCTGTCTGTCTCCATCAGAGTGAGGAGGCGTTAGCTATGCTGATGGCTGCTGTGATACAAGATCAGGTGCTGTGGGTGTATAACAAAGTTAGAGATCAGGCCTGTCTCAACGTGGATCAAACACAGCAGTTTCCACACAGCATCTCTCCCTACGGCAAAACAAACTGTAATACCACCTACACACAAATACCACATTTCAGATTCCATGACTGTAGATAATGTATAGAGCCACTCTTCTGATACCAAGGCAGAGCACAATTTTACAGCTACTCTGTATGTGTAACACTTAGTCCCTCCTCTAGAGAATTGATAGTGTGTTGCAACAACCCTATTGAATTCCACTAAAAAGGTGAGAGGCATCAGAACATTGTAGAGACAGGCTATATCTTAGCTAACTTTTCTAACATGTTTTCCAATTTGTCATTGACATATAGTGAAGGATTTTACAAGGACTAATTTGCTAAGATAATTTGCTAAGAGTCATGTGACCAAACACATTTTAAAGCATGAAGGCTCAAGCATCATGTTAAAACACTGTAACATCCTGCTAAAGCATGCTAGCATCCTGAAAATACTGCTAACATTATGCTAACATTTATTAGCATCATAATTAACCAGCTAGTGCTAAAATTTGCTAACATCATGTTGAAAAATACTGGCATCATGCAGAAACATGTTAACTCTATCTGCTAGCATCATGTAATTAATGCTACAGTGTGTTGGCATCATGTTAAATTGTGCTAACATCCTATTGCAATTTGTTAACAATATAGTAATTTTGGTTTTAAACCAAACAAACATCTCATATTTGTGGATTTGGAATTCAGCATGAGGCAAAGAATTCAAATAAAGAATTCACATGACAGTGTGGCAATTCAATCAAACATTATAAGGTTTTTATGAATTGTATTATAACTTTTTAACATTAGGAGGTGTCGGGCCTCATTTTGCTGGTACTCTCAGAGCATGGTGCTAATAAACAATACCAAGTTTCATAATTGTTACGCCAGGCCAGCAGAGGGAGCCCTCTCCCCAGGACTGTTTGTGATCACTCCCTCTGCTTTCTTCTGCAGCATCTTCAGAAGAAGGCGTGAAGTATTGTTTTGCCTTTTCCTTCTTCCTTCTAGTGTTTCGAGTGATTTCCGGTGTTCCTTGTTGTTTATTGTGTTTCTGGTTTTTGGATTTTGATCTTGGACTGCTGTCTGGTTTTTGGATAGTTTTGCTGCCTGCCCTGACCCTTGCATGTTTATGGATTCTGACTTTGTGTTTGCCTCAACTATTCCTGTTTGCCTGTGATTTGACCCTGCCTGTGCTCAACCATGCCTCACAATAAAATAAACCTGCATTTGGATCCGCCCCCTGTCTCCTTCTGAAGAAGAAGAATATGAAGAAGATGTGTGCCGGGTCTTCCCCAGCATACAAAAAGCCCAGACGGTGACTCACCTGCATGCATTAAAGCCTGTGCTGACCAGCTGTCACCAGCGGTCAGTGGATGATGCAGTCAACTTGTTTTGCAGTTGATGCAGTCAACAATTTTATCCTGCAACACCTTGAAAGACCAGGGATATATGCTAGGATTCTGTTTGTGGATTTCAGCTCAGCCTTTAATACTATAATATCAAGCATCCTCCAGACCAAACATGCTCAACTCTCTGTACCCACCTCCACCTGTCGGTGGATTACTAACTTCCTACTAACTACTAACTTGCAGCTCCTCAGGGCTGCATTCTTTCTCCACTGCTCTTCTACCTCCAATGACTGCATTTCACAGTACCCCTTTGTCAAACAGATGACACCACAAACATTGGCCTGATCCAGGATTGCGATGAACCTGCATACAGAGCAGAGGTTGAATAGGGTTCTACAGGTGTAAAATTCTACAGGGAAACAGCTGTAAAGTAGGAAGTATACCCCTTGTTAGGGCCCTTGTTTTGAATGACTTGAATCTGGGGCCACATGACATGTCATCTCACACTGCTCAGCCGTGATTTTAGTCCACTCTTCTTTCAGTCTCTCCCACAGTTTGGTGACTGTAGTGGGTTTTGTACCAAATGGTTATATCTTAAATGTTCTGTAGTGGGACACTACTGGTTTCTTAGCCATAACTTTGTCACCAAGACAGGTCCTTATCCTTTTCAGCATTGAACAGACGAGCAATTCCAGCTGCAGTGTTGAACCAATTGCCCATTGAGAATGTCCGTATTATTCTGTTCTCTCGTGCATTTCTCTTTTGTAGACCAACCATTTTGGTAAAAATGCAATATTCCAGAATGACCAGAGTGAAAGGGTCATCGCTTTGGCTTTCATCTGGAAAACTTGGTTGTCTGAGGGTATTTTGTGTAAAACGAACAAATGCCGTATGGGTTTGAAAAAGTATATGTGTTTTAAATATGTTAGCATTTAAATATGTTATAACGTGCATTTGAATCATCACAAATTCCATCATTCCACGGAAATAAAAGAAAAAAATGTTTATGCCTCCTCTGCACCATCAGGGGGAACCGTCTCCTCAATATTAATTCGACTTCCATTCAAACTAAAAATCCCATAATGCCATATACCTGGGGCTGACCACACACATCATTAAACACCTGCTCCTCATTACCCCTTCAACTATATAAACTTTGTTTCCAAACATTCATTCAGTGTGAAATCTTGTTTTGCCCTGGTGAATATTTCTGAGCGGTTTTATATTTACTTTTTGGAAATCCATCTGCCCATGAGTCTTCATTACAGGTTCATTGCCTTTTTCAGGCTTGAAAGATTCTTACGTTTATGAGCTTTACACTTGAACCCATAAAATAATATTAATTATATAATTATATTGAGTAGACATTTAAAACAACAGTTTGACAACAGTTTAAAGAAATGGCAAATAGTAAAAACAAAAATAGATATAATAAAACTGCTATATTAAGAAATGTAAATTACACATCTGATTGAAAAAAAAAACATGGCCTTAAACTCTTAAAATAAATTTTAAAAACATAGCTTTTATTAATTTGAGGCATATGGAGAAAAGCGTACTATTAATGATATTGCATAAATAATTTAGCAATATATGATGTTAATAAGAATCCAAACACTGACTGGAACTGCTAAACCACTGTAAAGCAGCATGAAAACTCATGAATAGACACTTCAGAAGAGATAACAAATGGCTCATGGAAAGGTATTTCTATGCCAAGAAACCAGGTTTATATTTGCTGGTGTGATTTTTTTTCACTGACATATGGTACATAGTGTACTATTCAACAAAACCTGCTACAGAAATATATATAGAAGAGCAAAAATTTCAGCCAATTACTTGCATGAGGAGGTAACATGCATATGAATACATGTTTGATTTAGCTAAAATATTAATATTAAAATTATGTTTAACCCTCCTATTACCCTCAATTTAAAGACCACAGCAATTTAAACCTCCAGAATATGATTTTTACCCAAGTTTGTGTGTCAAGTTTGTTTATTTGTTGACTACCTAGCCAAAAAGCCAAAAAATGATGACAACCAAGAATTTAGAGACATTGAACATTGAATGGGGTCGAATTGACCCCAAAGATGATAGGAGGGTTAATGTATAATGCTTTTGTTATTTTATTTCATAAAAAGACCTTAAATAAGCAATGATGTGACTGTTACGAGTGTTTTATTTATAATACAATTAATAATTATATAATAATAACTATATCACTATTTTAGTGCATTGTGTGTTAGTGCATGTATTACTACTTTAAAGGAAAATATTTTATATTAACTGTTGTTACCATGGCAACATCAGTCCGCTGATAAAGTGTTGTTCCTTATTTGTCCGTCAGGGGCGGTAGATACTCGCATGTACTGCATGCAGTCTTCCTGTCCTCAATCACAATCACCGAATACAGGCGCGTTCTGAGTGCGGAGCTTCAGGAGTAAAAACAAGCGGCAAAGATGGGAGTCGAGGTCGAAACCATTACTCCTGGAGACGGTAATATATATACATTAATAAACACTATCGTCGCTTTACAGACCAATGCACATAAATACACAGAACTAATCATGTTTTAATAAATACAATTTGACCATTTTTTCTGAACGGCCTTTAGCATGCTACCTAAACGCTAATAGCCCAGATGGTTTTAATATCGGTGTTTCGTATTTTTCATTATTTTTATTTTGTTGTTTTTAGGAAGTACTTTCCCTAAAAAGGGACAGACGTGTGTCGTTCACTACGTGGGTAAGTGAGTTTTATGTCGATGAATCGTGCTAATAGTTTTAGCCGCTAGGTTACAATGAGCCGCATGAACACAAAAGCATTTAAACATCTGCAGTCAGACATTTGTGGCTTTAAACCTTTAAGGGCTAAAGTTATTTTGGCGCTTGCCACTTTTTTTTAATTCGCCACATTAGTCACAAAACTCTCGGATTGTGTGTATGAATAAACCGCGGCCTGTTTTTGTTGTATCGTTCAGGCAGCGGTTGGCAAAGTTTGAAGTCGTTTGGACGTCACGTTTGAGTCGAACGTTTACATTTGAACGTTAGGGAGGCGACGGTGTGTAAAATGTTTCGACTATTCTAAGGTTTTTAGTTTTATTCGATTTTAAAGGTTTTAAATAAACCATTAACAGTGTTCTAAAATGAAGTTTATAAACGGGACGACGCTTAAATGTTCAAACATGCATAGTAACGCAACATGGTGCCTAGCAATTCTTAAGATTTGGACGCTTGATACGTGACTGTGCTGTTCAGAATGCTTGGATTGTAACACATTTATGATGTATGGGTAGACAGCTTGCCAGGTTTTTAAAATGCAGCCTAAATTATTGTTGCCAACGATTGTTATTTTCTTAATACTAATAATTGACGTGTTAAAAAAACAGGATATTACATTGTGGTCTCTTAAATCTTAAGGGTGTGTAGTTTTATACAGAAGCATTCATGTGTGTGATTTACATTACATCACAGGTTCTCTGACAGATGGACACAAGTTTGACTCTTCCAGGGACCGGGGCAAGCCTTTCAAGTTCAAGATTGGCAAACAGGAAGTAATCCGTGGATGGGATGAGGGAGTAGCCCAGGTACTACAATAAAATACACCATTTAAATAAATATTTACTTTAAGTTTGATTTCTAAAACGAGTGTGACTGGCCTATATTCATATTCTGTGTAACCTATCACATAGCTAATAAAGTAGGTCTCTTTCCTTGTTGCTTCAACAGACAAATACACACATGCTATTATCATTTTAATAACCAAGCTACTTTTTAACATTTACTATCATTTTAATGGAATGCAACTTGGCTAACTGGCCTTTCTCCCCCCATGTGACAGATGAGTGTGGGGCAGCGTGCCAAGCTGACTTGCACTCCAGACTTTGCTTATGGGAGCAAGGGGCACCCAGGCATCATTCCTCCCAATGCCACCCTCATATTTGATGTGGAGCTGATTGGTTTGGAATAAAGCCCCCACAGTTGGACTCAGGTTATTCCCTATTCATTCTTTCAGGGTACGTGCAAGGTTCTCCATATCTCCTGAGGTTATTTGTCAATTATTCATTTAACAAAAATGTTGATGTTAAAACGTAAAGTACACTTGTTATAGCATTTTCTTATTTTTGTTGTTGGTTTCTGAAGACGCAGGGATAGCTTTAATAACTCGCAAATGCTCTTTAAAGAAGGTTATTCTTGCTTTAGTTGACCAGGAGCTTAAACATACTTTTTTATTTGTTTATTTAACAGGCTGTTGGACACTATCCTAGTAATTCTTCTTAACCACCTTCTAGAAACATGATGCACCTTTAATAAAGCTCTTTTTTTTTCTTTTTTACAGGTCAACCTTTTTAAGGAACATTGCTCCATGCACGTGGTCCTAAAAAGGGGCTAGTGTTAATAGCGATACCACTTAGCTTAGCTCTGTTTTACATTTGTATATTTTGTTGCCTTTTGTTCTCTTCTGCTTGACATAATCATGATTTACTCTCACTCATTGGATATTCACTATAAAACAATGTATCCTTTTCCCTTCCTGTTTTTTTGTTTTTAATTTCTTTGCTGTAAACACAATCACAGCAACAGGGTTTTGGCTGAGCTGGTAAAAATTACTCTGGTGGGGAATTCTGGGCAAATATAAATCTACTTGAAAATAAATTGTTTATAAAAACAACTTATTTGTGGTATGTTTTTGTTAAGTGCTTGTTTTCTATTTCTAGTGTCATGCTGGGAAGCCCTGGCCACACTGAATTGTCATTAGTCCAAATTCCTCTTGGCATAGCTGTATATTGGATAAAACACTGTATTTTTGACCCAATTGACCCAAACAATTTAAGTTAACATTCATGATCAAGATGTTTGTGGCCAACATATTGCAACATTAGATCTTTAAATCCAGTTTTTTTTAAAAATAAAAAGCCTGTTCCTAGGAATTATTGTGTTATGCATTTCAACTAGCCCTTACAATGGTCTTACAATTATTGAAATAATTTTGTGGCACCTCAAAAGACAAATGGCTTTACAAATATATTAGTTGCAAGTATTTTATTTATAGAATACTAAAATTTGGATGTATGCAGCAATTACCAATTTGATTTGAAATGAAGTGCTAATCAGAAATCTCAATATTAAAAGAGAGGCTATTGAAACAATACACTTCATCAGAACATTATATTACAAATATAATGCATAAACATTTTATTTCTAATTAATGTCTAAAATTTATTTGCTACTTGTATAACAGTTAAAGACTTATGAAGAAGCTAAAAGGAACTTTCTGTAGTCTTTAACTGATTCCTAAGCACTTACTGAAGTGGCATTTAAATGTTGTGAATTACAGACTATAATGATGTCAACCCAAAATGGCTGCCCTCCACCTCTGAATCAGCCAATAGCAAACCTGCAGGGATGAGGTCACAGTTTAATGGCATGTATTTATAGACAAATTATATTCAAATACTTGCATTTTTTTCAAAGGTAGTTTTGCATTATTTGCAATAACATTACAAATAAGAACATATTTTACATATGGCACAAGTTTAATGATTCTTTTAATCTGAGCATTACAACAAACGGCATAACAGTCACCCTTACCTAAATGTTTTTCTAAGCACTTCATAATAAATTCTGTCAAAACATGGCAATGGGCTTTGTTCTGGACAAGATCAGAAAAAACAACCACAATAAATGAAGCATACCTTGCTGAAGCATAAGATCACATGATTTTAGAGAACGAATATGCAGATTACAGTCACACATACAGCTACTTAAACGTTTTATAAACACAGACAAAAACAGTTTATATCACAGACACCCACATGATCACAACTTCTACAAAAAATGTTAACACCACCTGCAAGGAATAGTAAAAATAAATCTGTGAGCAAGTGATTGTTTGCACATTAACATAAGTACATTTGTGAAAATCTGGCAGTAAAAAATTAATATAAAGAACCTGGAAAATGTAGAATATAAAGACAACTTTCTAAATAATTGCTTTCTAGTAGTAGTGTAACGTGAAAGTGTTTTCAGTCACACCAGACGCAAATGAATTACATGTTAAGTCAATGCAGAGACGCGAATAGATGTTCTACTCGCGCGTCAAGCGCGGGAAAGTTGAAAAATCTGAACTTCGGCGGACATTCGCGCCGCATTAACCAATCAGCCCCTCCCCTGACGCGAAGTGCGCGTAACGCGCGAATTTATCCGCGCAATTCGCGTCTGGTGTGAACACACAGTTATCATCTATCACACACAGATGAGCTCTTGTATAATGTTGCAAATGGTAAAAATGAACTGTTGTAACGTTCTCTGGAAAAGTAAAATTAAAGTAACTATTTTAAACTTTGTGATACACATACTGTTGCCAGTTGGTGGTGCTATGATCACGATTTACAATAGTCATATCAACGTCATCAGCCAACCGCAATCAACATGTTTGCCAAGTAACTTGATCCCCGAGAGCCCCTCTAATATCGATGTCAATCACTCAATGCATGCTGTAGATATTAGAGGTTTTCTATTTTTTTGCCATAATTTTATTGCCTCACAATGGCAACAAAGTTGCTCTTCGTATTTGTAAATCTTTAATGTCTTTGGCATGATGCTCACCAGGTTTGGTGCCAATTTATAAAATCCCTAGGATGAGTAGCTTTTGAGGAAATTCAAAATGGCTGACTTTCTGTTGGACAAAGTAAAGGGGTGTCAGGGCAAGGAGGAAGCCCGGGGCTCAAACCCCTGCCCCTCTTGTGTCACAATGTAAATACGTCCCTCTTTAGTCATAGAAAACAACACTTACAATTATTATTATTAGTATTAAATAACTGTTCTCTTCTATACCAATGTCACTAATAATAATAATAGTAAACATATATCAAAATGTTCCTAACACAAAAGTTTAAAAAAGGTACTGATTCTTTAGCAGGGTGGAGCTGTGGGCGGAGCTTCTTTGACAGCGCCCAGCGGCAGTAACTTGGCATGTTCAATCTAGCCGGAAGTTACAAAAGAGGCGGGTAATATAGAATATGTTCATTTATCTAGTGGCGAGATCTCAAATCGTTGATGTTACGAAACACTGCTTCGAAGTATGATGCAAAACAGCAGGTCAATTATTTTTTATAAAACGTTGAGTTCTGTGAAAAAATTGGTTTATGTTCATTGAAGTAATTTTTGTGCCTTTTGGCGCCCCGCCCCTCCCTGAGGAGGTCTGTGCGCTGACACGGTAGCTGAGATAACAAACGTGCTGATTTAGGATTTAGGCTAGCGTTTGCCTCGGGAATAATTTCCTTTAAGCTTTAAAATGTCGTTTAAAAGGACGCAGGTAAGGTGCAAATATAAACGAACACTGTCATCTACTGTCAGAACCAGAAAAATAAGCCTAAGTAAAGACGGCGAGACATTCGTTGTTATGACTTGTGAAGGATAACGGATACAAAAAAATATTTTTTATAAAAACGTGGTTATCTATTAAATCGTCAGTATTTAAATGTTTAAGTGATATAGTATAAGTTCAAATGTTATTTGAGATTAAACTGATGGATACAATTGTTCCAAACTTACAAGCCTATGCGGTTCATTGGTAGCTCAAAGTGTGTGTGTTTTTGTGTGGATACACACACACGCACACACACACACACACACACACACACACACTTAGGCATGGTTCAAGACAGCTAAGTGCCTTAGACAGCACTTTGAGGCATCAGCATTCATTAATATTCTGTGAATGTTCTCCTATTATGTCCAGCAATGCTGTCTAGGTAGTTAACAGCTAACCCTAACTTTGTATTTACTATGAACTCAATGAATCTGTTATTTTTGCTCCACAGTGCATCTTCAATATATTCATTGACTAAGGAGTAAGAACTATGTTTTATGCACAACTTTTCACCTCTAAACGAGGCACATTAGCCAAGATCTGGCTTGCTGCCCACTGGGAAAAGAAAATAACCAAAGCACATGTGTTTGAATGTGACCTTGAGAGCACCATCACAGAAATTTTGTCCCCACAGGTAGGATTTACCTGGTTAATAGTAGTCCAATCTAACACTTATGATTAAAACTTTTCTAGTTTTTCTTTTCATAGTGGTACTTTTTTTCATACATGTCTCTTGTTGTGTGTGTGTGTGTGTGTGATCCACATAATTTTAATTACCAGATTAAAATTGGTTTGCGAACTTCAGGTCACCTTCTTGTTGGAGTTGTTCGAATATACTGTCGAAAAACAAGATACCTTCTAGCAGATTGCAGTGATGCACTGGCCAAAATTAAATTGGCTTTCCGACCAGGTGAATGCAAGTGGATGCACCACATGTTGGTGTATGTAATATGAAATCTAAAGATTAAAACTATTATATTATAAATATTAATTTTTGAAACGACAGGACAAACAGATTTGCCCGAGGATTCGTTGGAAGCCGCATTTAATAATATTACTCTTCAAGAAGACTTCACTGACTTCAACTTCCAGTTGCCTGACCTCAAGTAGGGATATTGTTTTATCAGTATGACTAGTTTTTGGACAGTGGCCTTCCAGGACTGAAGTTGCTAATCAGTGGCCTACCTGGTTTATATTGATTATATTGCCTAATCGCAGCTTTTCAGATTTTTTGTTTATTAGATAAAGTGTTTCACTGTTGCTTATTTAGCAAGTTATATCTCTCAACCAGCACCATTGATGTGGTGGACCACTTCTCTTTGAACCAGTGTCGCACAGAAGATATTACTCTAAAAGAGACATTTCAGAGCAACTTCTTGTCCTTGGGTAATAGCCTGAAGGCTCTACAGAACCAGGTTTTAACATCAACTCTACCACACTGTCAGAGTGATGTCTGAGTTTGTATTTCACACATTCACAGGGGAGGAAACCGACACTTACCAGGGGCTGTTTGATCAAAGTTTCAGTGTCCATGGCGACTGCTTTGGTGATGAAGAAATGCCTGTTGACCTCATTGGTACAGTTGTACATCCACTCATTTTGTTCACATTGGAAATAAAAATTGACACAATTTAGTTTCTTAATACATGATCCTGGTCTTGTTATGCTAAAGAAAAAACTTGTAACTGTTAATCAAAATGTAGTAACGCAATGTTCTGGATTCTTGTATATCACATGGTGCGAACAACATGGGTTTGATTTACAGGACACATGTATATCTGTGGAACACATTATGTTACTGTAATTTGTTCTTACTGTTGTGGTCCTTCCAAGATGTTATAACAAACACCAGAAAGGATGATCTAGGAACCAGTTTCTATGAGAACACTCCTAATGAATTACCAGCTACACCAACTGCTGTCGGTATAGAAGGTAATATGTGCTATATTTACAAATCTATGGAAGACATGAGACAACATCAATAGAGTTAGGTATTCTGTCATTTACAGAATTACAGTAATACTTGTACAGTTAGAGTACAAGTAAATATTATGGTAGTTTGAATTCTGAGAAAGTCAAAAGTCACAATTATACATGTTTATTTTGCATTAAATAATTTTATGCAAATGAATAGATTAATATCTGTTGGATGTTAGGGTAATTAGTTTTAGGTCTGTGATGTTTAAAGATTTTGCTTGTGACATTAATGTTTACCACAGTGCCTTCTCTCAAAGAGACAGTGTTTGTCAGTCCAGAGATTTCCACACATGTGGGTGTGAATAGTCCAATCTTAACTGAGACCACCCTGTTAGTGAATGAAGAGGATGGCTTTGCTCTTGTTCCAGTTGCTGCTGCATGTGAGTACTCTGCATAAAGTACTCTGCATTACTACAGCTAACCAGCGATTCTGAAAAAAAACAAAACAAGCTGTGCTGTCTAATTTGGATCTGGCAGGAACAGTGCAACACACATTTGTGTGTTATTTTTATCGTATCTCACTACTGTTTTGTTGTTGCTGTAACCCATTAATATTAGTGGCAGTATCTTTCAAGCCATCCATGTAGTCTTCCCACTTTTTTAGACTGAGGTAAAAAACGGCAGAAAATACAATTTTTCTTACTATTATGATGTTTTTAAGGTAAAAATCTTTTTAATACAGTATTGGTTCACAACAGAGAACAGTAAATATGACCCCTTAATGTTAAGATTTTAACTGTCTTGGAACCACATGAGGGCGCTGTTCACCTGAAATTAGGTAGAGAGGACCTCTGCTTGAAATGGCATACTTTAATACAAATATAATGTAGGCATGCAATACCTGGTCTTTAACATAAATTTAGAATACAATGATGCTCTTAACTAAATGTTTCATTGCCAGTGTGGTAAAGTAAATTGCAACCGATATTTTAAAGGGATAGTTCCCTTAAAAATGAAAATTTCACCATTTAGTCATAAACTGTTATCACTAAAAATGCATTAGTTAACATGAGCAATGAGCAATATATTTTACAGCATTTATTAACATTTGTCAATGCTAGTTTATACTACAAATATTAATTTGCTAACAGATACAACTTTGTAAAATAGATGTTAACATTAAGTTTAATAAATAAAATTGTTATTACAGTATTGTTTTGAACAACTGTAGAATTACTGTAGAATTATTGTTTATTGTTAGTCAACAAATGTTTAAAAAAGTACTCTGTCAATCCAAAATAATAAGGACAAAGCCAACCTGTTACTGTATTCAAGTAATAATGATGCTTATAATGAGCTTGTAAGTGCTCATAGTCTTGCCTACTATTTTTTCTCTGAACAAAACTTCTGTATGTAACTTGTTTCGCACCGTTTGTCATAGACCTTAAAAGCGGGCAAAATATTTTGGGGCAAAGACTTTACACTGAGCTAAATTGTGTGACATCATAGCTCAGTATCAGAATATCATACAGATTTGGGGGTGGGCTCTTATTGCTCAGCTTAACAAGCAGCAACAAGTGGTGACATTTCAAGTTAATTGTGCCCTAGCAACCACCCTATTGAGTTCCATTTTAAAAGGTGAGAGGCATCAGAACATCATAGAGACAGAATCTTTTGACACAGACTGGCAAGAAGTCTTTAATTACTATGAAAACTGTCCAGCCATGTCCTAGCAACTGTTTAGAGCCCCCCAGCAACTAACATGAATTAGCTATATTTCTGCCCAGAACATTATAGACACATGGGAGTTGGCTCTTTTGATTCACACACACATCCGTCTATTGCTTTAACTCTGTTACTGTCTAGCTACACCCTAGCAACCATTTATTTTGCGTTAGAACCTTGTAAAACCTGAGTGGGCTTATTTGACTCAGGCTGTCAGTAGGCTTTAGGTTGTGCCCTGGCAGCTTTATCTTAAGTCATGATAGCATCATGCTAAGTTTTGCTAGTATCATGCGAAGTCATGCTGTCATCATGTTAAAACATAACCATAAGGTGTAATCATGTTAGCATCATGTTAAACATGTTAACAATGTTGAAATATTCTGACCCAAATTTTGAAACAGCAAGCACCATTCACATTTGTTTCAGAAAACGTACATATCCAGTTATTTTTCTTCTGAGCCCCTATTTTTCTGACTGTAAATACTACAGTTTCCAAGCTACACCCTCCAAATTTTCCACATATCAAGGTGTCTTCAAGGTATTCTTACTTTGGATGTTATATCTTTTAGCAAATCAGATTTTTCGAAGCAGTTCCCGAACAGGTCCAAATTTGCCATTGACCTTCTGAAAACCATGAAAATAGCATGTTTTGGCATAAATCATCATTTTCTAGCATCATGTTAAAACATGTTAGCATCATGTTAATACTTAAACATGCTATCATCATATTAGAATGTGCTAGTTTTATGTTAAAATGTGCTTGCATCATAAACTAATGCTGAGTCAGGCTAGTTTCATATAGGCTAGTATTCATAATACATCACCCTAACAACATGTTATTTAATGATAGTAAAGCATAGTAACAACTGTAATAACAACCGTTTAGGAGCCACCCTGGGTGCCTTAGAGCCACATAGCAACACCCTTGCCATTACTCCTAGTACCATCATGCTAAATGGGCTAATAACATGTTAGTTAATGCTAGCATCATATTTACTTAATAATGTAAAATATTTTGTTGGCCATGTAATGTATATGCATTTGTATTTGCGTTACTGTGTAAACAGTTCAAGATGTTTAATATCACAGCATCTTCAATAAGGAAGAGACGGAAAAGGAAGCTGGTGGTTGATCGTTCTAAGGAACTAAGTAATGATGTAATTAAGGAGCAACTGGCTGACACTTCTGACCTTTTGACCACATTGGAGTTAGCCCCGCCTACTCGACAGCTAATGGACTGGAAGACAAAGGGAGGGGTGAAGCAACTGTTCTCAAATTTCTGTCTTCCAATCTTACACCCTGACCTAAAGCAGGTATCGTACACCCACTTCTGACCCTATCAGATTCTGACCCGGCAGCAGAGATCAGCTGAAGTCCACAGCTAATGTTATGCCGTCAGTATGACAACCCAGGCCATCATGGGAAATTGTTTTCTTTTCTCTAGCTGTTTCCTCGTAATATGTCTCCTAGTCCTGTTAAACAGAAGTTCATGCCTGAGCATGAAGTGATTAGAGAGAGAACTAGAGGAGGTATGAGCACAGATTTACAAAACTGCAGCAAATTAATGTCACATGAACAAGAGGAAAAATGTTCACATGTTTGCCTAAAGAAAACAAATGTTGCCTAAATCTGAATGAGGCTTGACATTCCCATTGGAGTATTAGCAAAATATAATAGCTGTTTCATTTTTAAAGAAGTATGAGGTGTATAATTTGGGTGATGTCCGTTGTACATGTAGCTGACATGGAGGACACGGCACAGCCGCTGCTGGATGACTGGAGTTTACTGCAGGAGTCTGTGGCTGCAGATAATACAGTAGATGTTTCTGTCGAACCCTCAGTCACTCATAAATCATGCTCACTTCACTGGAACACCACCAGTGTAAGATACAGACACACCCTTAATGAGAAAAACATCTTTTCCTGTAAACCAATGTTAACTTTGTGTTTTGCTTTTTTGCTTTTGTCACAGGAGGAGAGTAGATTGGAGGTGTCGTATCCAGAGCCTCTCTCTGAGGACTTAGTGTCAGTTCATCGATCTGGAGAGGTGAGAGAAATGTCAGTGGTGACACAAACACAAAAACAGGTGATGCCGAACACACAGCTAAAGTAAGGCTGAAATAAATAGGTAAACACTAAAAAAAATTTTTAAAGATGAAAACCAATAAATATGCTTTTAATCAGTTACTGAGAGCTTTGCATCCATCTTCAGTGGTCCAAGCGTTGAAGATGCTGAAGTCCTATTGTACATGAGGGTGCCTTTAATAACTGGATTGAAGAATGATTTTTTGTTATTATTATCTCTATTATCTCTATCTATTATTATCTTATTATCTTTAAAAAAAGATATGTGCTGTAAGTGCTGTAATGTAAATAAAGTAGTTTTAAATAAAATGAATAATAAATGAATTTTTTTTCTCAATAAAAGAGACACTTTCTTAATTTTCAAGTATTAATGCTATTTTAAATAAAATTTATTATTTTTTGTTTTTTTCCTTTTTTTAATGACTTTTGTTCACCCAAACACTATTTTGTTTTTAAAATGCTACTAAGCTAAAACATGTAAAGACTTAAATGTTTTCTGTGTTGAGTGTTTTTATAATGCACTACAATACTGCCATAGTATTGTATACTTTATTTGATAAAAGGTTCAACAACTATCAGGAATTGACATGTAAATTCGATAGGCAACACTCATCCATTTCTGTTTTGTGTGTGTCTTCAGTCTTATCTGGACAGTCCGAATGTGGAGGACAAAAAAATGACAAGTCGTGCACATAAACTCCTTCAGATGCTCAAAGTAAGAACAAAACAGACATCATTCAGCAGCTGATGTTGATCAGACCTGACATATGCATCTATAGTTGGGAAATTAAGAATAAGGAATTTAAAGATTTGGAAAATGTGTGTGTGGGGGTGGGTTACAACAGTCTTAAGGGCAAAAAAGTATTAAGAGCATAAACAGAATCAACAAATGACACACAGTGGCAGTGACAGACCTTGTCCAACTATTTATTCTGTTTCTTTGTTGATTTTTGTTTATGTTCTCATGGCATTGTTTCACACAAACTGTACTTGCACATACCTACATGCTTACTGACTGTATACTGTGCTTACGCTGCTTTCTTTTGCTGTTGTTTTTAGTCCCATAACAAGACGGGGGCAGTTTTACTATTTGTCGAGTTAAAACATGATGTGTAGTACAGTGCATTATTGTTTGTTGTATGTTATTTCTAACAATGAAATCAATTAATTTTAGTAACTAGATATCAAAAAAAACAATTTGGATTCTTTGAGATCATCCTGAACCTAGATATTTAAAAAAACGATTTGTTTTGTTACAAATTCAGTGTATGTGCTCATTTATATGCACTGACATTTTTGGTTTGTTTTAATCCTCAGAAGCAGGACAGCTCTAACAATGCCACCTACAGCCTTCGTGCTCTGTGTAAAAGCAGCAACCGTTCCTATGTGGCAGCAGTATTCTTCTGCTTACTGGTGTTAAAGAAACAACAAGCACTCAATCTGCACCAGAGCATCCCCTACAGTGACATCACTGCCACACCTGGACCCCTCTTCCACTCGCTGTAGAACAGGTCATTTTTGAGCTGTGGGAGCCATAAAACAATCATTTTCTGAAGTTTAAAATGAGTCTTTTCAGTTTAATACATGTTCTTGGTTCCAAGCACAGTGCTGCCCTGTTGTGATAGATTTTTAGATGAAATATAGACAATTCTTGTTCCTTATCAAATTAGATGCTGTGGACACTAAAGGTGATGAACTTAAATCCACACTGGTTATGAAATAGTAATTTTGCCACCTGGGCTATTTTTATGTAGATTTGTATAGTGCTGTTTCTTACGGTGTTTCTTAAGTAAATAAAGTCATAAAGACAGCAGTCCTTCATATTTTTATGACTTGGGCCTGAATGTAGTATAAATCACACCACATTGAACTGGTTTTGTCCCTAGCCTACCCCATCCAAGCATATAAGGCCAGTCAATAAGCTTAAGTGGAGTCACTTTAATGAACAATTAACGTTAAACAGTTACATTTTAGTTTACCTGAAACAAACCTTATTATGTTGAGTGAATTCTGAATTCTTATGATTAGTGTTGTTTTTACCCTTTGCTTGTGTTAGGTGAGGAGGCTAGTGAAATATTGAAAATACTTACACAATTAGTTACACATCTACATACAAAAGGAAATGCTAAGTTCTGTGTGTTCATTCATTACTATTTAAGATACAAGTATAAACATTCTAAAGCACAGTATAAAATGTTTTTAAATTAGATATTTGATAAAGAACACAGATCAAAATTAGATTTAAAGTGTTCTAATTTTAATTTAATTTTAATGTTCTCTCTCAGACAGCAAGTTTCCCAGATCAAAGCCATAGGAATGACCCTTTCAGCCATAGCAGGAGAAGTGGGTCATTCTACATTTATAATTTCTTAAATATTGCATATTTACAATGTCACTAACTCATCCAGCATCCTCAAACTTCACTGGAATATTGCACAGGTTGTGTTGGGCTTCATGAAAAACTGTGTTTAAGGCTTCAAAACAATCTAACATACATGTCCAAAGTATCAAGATTTTTTATTAAAAATAATAGTTGTTTTACTGTTGAACTGGACTTACACTTTCTTCAAGTGTCAAACTGACAACCAATCGGGCACATATACAAATTACACATTTGTATATCTATAATTAGTACACATATACAAATTATATATATAATTTGTGTCCCTGATTGTTGGAGGATTTGTAGCTTTCAGTTTGTGAAACTTAATAGAAGGCAATTTGCTATAGATCTCCCACACTGGAAAGCAAGAAAGATGGTTGGAAATGAGGTAAAGCTGGACACTTAGAAGGTACTGGGACATTAACTGCTAGTCAATCAATGTAGAATTGCATTGATTGCATTAGCAATTCTCTCCAAGTCCATCCATCTATTGTCTATACCAGGGGTATAGAGGTAGTTCATATTAATTTTATTATTATTGTTTGTCTCTCTTGCTGCAAACATATTTTAATATGTTTATTTACACTACAGTATACTTACATACAACCCCTTACTGGGGTTGTAAGGCATGTAAAACTGCTATGAAAATGATTTATTTTGAAACAAATACATTTAAGTGTCTCTTTATAAACCCAATTTATACATTTATATGCATTTAAATACATTTATATATATTGGCCGGTATCTTAAAATGAAAAATTGCGACATCTGACTCATTTTGCCAGGTCAGGTCAAATATTACCCTGTCATTTTAGGCGTTTGACTTTTTATGACATTGGGGGGGACTTGAATGAGTTAGTGACAATGAGTCAGCAAAGATAAAGTGAAGAGTTTGGTTCCAAAATTGTTAAATTGAAAAAAAGTGTTTTTTTAAGTGTTTGAATGAAAACTACTAATTTCTGTTTCAAACTGTAATATATCATCATGTGGTTGTAATAACATCAACAATCAAATCTATTGATTGTTCAATCAATCTCAAAATGGGTTATATCCATGACACCTTCTTCCAAAAAATGCTATAAATCCATTTCAATTCATTCAATAAAATCTCATTTTCTGTAAGTACTCATTTTCATAAATCTATACATATGCCATATCCCAAGGGATTGCCAGTATTTTCCCACCGCCTAAGTTTCGCATTTCTTGTTTCTCGCACGTTTCTTCTGTAAAAGTTAAAGGTGTGGACCATCCTGCAGCGTCGCAGATGTCCTGCACTGGGACACCTGCATAAAAGGCCTTAGAGGCCGCCATACCCCTGGTAGATTGAGCCTTGGTCCCCTTAGGTGTGGGGATACCAGAGGACTTATATGAGATTCGGATCGCAGTCAAAAAGCCTTAATCTCTGTTTGATAGCAGGCAGGCTGCACTTAAGATTCCCAAAACAGACAAAAAGTTGATCAGCCTTTCTCCACAGGGCAGTTCTGTGGATATGTGTCCAGTGCTTACACCAAAGCTTCTCCAGGTCATGCTCCCTAAAGGGAGAAGGACAAAAGGCTTGAAGCACGACTAGCCATAGTACGATAGAGGGAACTTTGGAGACATAACCTTGTCTTGGATATAAAAAGGCTTTGGCCAAATCGGAAGCAAAGTCAAAGTAGGAAGGTGCTACAGAAAGGGCCTGAAGGTCACCCACTCTCCTTCGGCTGGGTGGCCACTCATGAGTGCCCCCCATCCGGTAAGGGGTGCATCGGTCGCTAGTGTGACACGGTGACAGTGAGCTCTCAATACCAGGCCCTTCGTAAGAGGCCTAGCTATCTTTGGAACTGCTTTGCATGGCTGGCCTTCTCTGACTCTCCTGATTGTACTTAGGATCGAATCTATCCAAGTAGGGGACAAATGTGCCCGAATCATTATCAAATCCCAAATTACACCCAGATAAGTTATTCTCTGTGCTGGAAAAAGCACACTTTCCCTGCTGTTTAGTCTGAATCCCAACTGTGACATGTTGATGTCAAACTGCAACCTGCTCTGAAGGAGCTAAAACCAAACAATTGTGGATGTAATTAAGTATACGGATACCATGGTATCGCAGAGGATGCATCCTCTGGGCTGACGGACCTTAATTGGTGCCCAATCTTTTATTGGTGATTAGCACCGCACACGCAACAGCACATCTGCACCACACCCTTATTAGCTCCATAGGCCTTAGAAAAACTTTAGCCTCCTTAACTTTCATTTTAAATTTCCAAAAAATGGTTAAAATAACCTTTGAAAAGAGCTTTGCGTTCTAAAAGGTATTCTGGATTACTCTCCTAAATCATTTAAAATCGAATTAAAAATTACTTTTCCAAATAACAACTTACTTAGCTCATACCTTTACCAAACTTATTAATAGAGGTTGGCCAGATCTCAACCAAAATGGAATTGAGGATCTATGGCAGATTAGGACTTAGCAATTGGCAGAAGAGACATACATCTAAGACTGGTCACTTAGACGGGCCGCCTCAGAGGAGGGTGTCTAGTAGTTAAATGGCCGAAACACCTGATGATTCTGAGGACTACTACTGATGATATGTCTCAAATATTTCCCTCAAAACTAACACAGTGGTTGGGGGTTTAAGGTATTATCTATTCTTTAAATATATTTATTAGAGATAAAAAACAAATTTCGACCTAGGGGCACGGATTCCAAAAAACTTTTTTAAACAAAATGGTATTTCAAAAACACGATCACAGACTACAAACCGCCGTACCTTAAGCCGAGTAGGGGGTAATTATTCGCTTCTACATTTACAACAATACAAGACTCCAGTGCGACCTCATACTACTTTCTGACCTAGCCTCGGCCGTAAAACAGTCGTACTATAAATCTAAAAACCGAGTAGGGGGTAATTTTTCACCTTAATTAGATACTCCTGGGGAGGTAAAGGTGGGTGAGTGGGCAACAGCCTAGTCAGGCGTTGGAGGGCCATCATCCTTTGTGAATGTGCTAGGCTGAAAGGAAGCACTCAATATTGGTAAGATTTGCCCCTGAAAGCAATCGTCATGAACTAGTACATATCTTTCACATCTATCAAGACAAACCAGTGCTTGGACTTGATATGATTCATAACCTGCTTCACAGTAAGTAAACTTCAGTTTCATGAATGAGCGGTTCAAAAGATGCAGATCCAAGATAGAATGCACCCCCTATCTTTTTGGGGAACTATCTCTATGGTCTCCTTCCTTAAGAAAGTCCGTACTTCTTTTTCTACAACTAGGGCCTGAGTGGAACCCACCAGAGTGGGTAGAATCTCACCAGAGGCAACCGGTCTTTGACTGAACTGGATTCTGTAGCCTAGTTCTATTGTGTTTAGGACCCATTGCAATATATGAGGCAGTGCTTTCCAGGTTGCCACACAGTCTTTTAATAGCATCAGTTTCTTGAGACTGTCCTCTAGTAAGTTTTGAGTGTATTGATCCGAGCTCTGTAAAGATACTTCTGCAGGGGGACCTCGATGGACCTCCAAAGGCGATGTTGGCACCCATTGCCCCCAGGTGGGGCTACCCCCTGACGTCCTGACCAAAAGTAGTCGGGTCCACTTCCTCAAAGCCCTCTTAGAAACCCAAACAGTCTCAGTTTACCAGCCTTTAAAGATAAGCCATGCGTAACCCACACCCTTAAAGGGGGAGAATGGGACGCAACACTGTTTTTGAGCCTGTCTGTATGAGGAGCTTGTACATGGTTAGAGCTGTTCCCGTCTAACAGCTCCAAGAGATAGAGAGTGGCAAGGGAAGAACTGCTGAAATGCCACTGCCTGCTTACGAGCCTCCTGGAGTCTATTGACAGCAGAATCTACTGCATTGCTAAACAGCCCAGAAGGCTCAAGCGGGGTGTCCAACAAGAAGACCAACAAGCGGGGTGTCCAACAAGAAGATTGACAGCCCCCTCAAGAGCTGACTGAGCATGCTTCGCTCCCAAGTGAACAACACACAGACTGTTTGTATCCCAACCTGTTATGTAATGCGGGAGGAACACACAGCCTAAATTGGTGAGTGCTTTCCCCCTTATTGCTCTTTGACTGCACATGCTGAAATGCACATGCTCTTGTAGCTTCCTTGTCAAGATGTCACTCCCTGATTTAGAGCCTATAAATGCTGGAGGCGTTTCCCGTAGCGTTTTCGATGCAGCTAAATTTCCTAAAAGGGAACTTATCGAAGCTATGTAATGTCTTTAAATGGATTAAATTAGTGATGCAGTGATATGTGTTTGAGTGATATGAATATGTAAAAAAGCTGTCTTGAAGAAAATAAACCTTTTCATTTAGAATTAGATGGAATTTCCTAGCGTTCTGGATTCCAAGCATTATTGTTGAATTAATTAAATAATTTTTTTCTCAGTGCTAAAAAAGCTAAGAAAAAGCTTCTGTGAAAGCGTTTAACAGCAATTTGTGGTTTTTGTATTTCATAACGTATGAAAGCTGCATATTATACAAAGTAATCTGATTGGTAATATTTTACTATCATTGCATTAAACTGTTAAGATAAATTTGCCAGTAAATGTTTGTATGTGCTTTTAAGTAAAACCTAAAGAAACACATAATATTTAAATACAGATTTTCACTCCAACTTTTATTCTGTGGCAGTACTAACATATAGAACAGTTCTTTGTTTTAACATATAAACAATCAGAGATAACTTTACAAAAGGCAATTCCTAGACTAGGATTTTTTTTGTTTATATTCCCAGAGTTGTAGTTTGAAATTAAGTTACAGATGGTTTTAAACCAAAACTAAACATGCAAATATGATGCATTTTACATCAAGATGACACAAGCTGACATCTAAGATAAATTTAAAATAAAAAATCCAGATGTTTGCATATTTTTTAATGAAGTACAGTTACTTTTTTATTAATTAAAGGGCTTGTTGTTTTTATGTTCAGACATGTTTATGCATGAATCATTTGTTAATTTTGCTACAATGCACAAATCATAAAAAAAAAATCATTGTGCATGAAAGAATTGGTGAAAATTGAGTTGCAATTTGAACAAACTGAAATTGATGCCTGATTTTAATTACAAAATGAATAAATTATTAGAAATGTCATCCAAAGAGCCATTCGGTTCAAATTTCACCCCAAAATGAAATAAAAAATAATATATAAATTTATATATTATTAAAAAATGATATATATATTACACATATATATGCTGTGATATTATTATAATAAGCATATATTCTATTCTTTTGATTTTGGTGTAAAATATTATCCAGGCATGTTCTTGAAAGACACAAAAAATGTATGCAAAACATCTGCAATTTAAGGAAGATTCTAATTATTCACAACATGGATACATTACCAGTAGTTCAGAACATCCATGAGAAAACAGAAAATAAAAACATTTTAAAATGTTTTAAAATAAAACTCAAAAACAAAACTTCACTTGCATATCAACAAATATTCAGGGTTTTTTTTACTGTTTTTGACAGTGGTGTTAACTAACATTTGATAGAAATTAAAAAAACTAGATAATAAATTAACTAATAAAATCCTTAAAAGGGTGACAAAGTATTGGAGTTGTATCATGCAACAGAATAGCAAGGCTACAAAAACAACTGCAACAAGTTTAAAGACAGAAAATGTAGTATTGTATTAAACATTTTTACACTCTGGCCAATTTAAATACGTTAGGACTTTTAATAGTCTGCCACACTACAATACAAGACGTTTAGAATAATGGCCAAATTCAATCAACCTGCTATTGTTTACTTTTCTAAATAAAATGAATAAATCTTGACAATCACTATCACTAAAATGTGTTTTGTTTAAAGTTTAATGTTTTTCAATTAAAATATACAGCCATCATTGTAAGTGTAGCTGTACACTAGTAAATGTTTAGTGGTGTGACTGAATTTGGCCACATGGTCAAAGCATGAATAGCTACCATCTACAGTACAGAACCATTTTCACATATGCGATGTATAATGTTGTAATGCTAACCATGATTTACACAGCAGAACAAAGCATTAATGTTGTATTTAAGTTATTGGCTGTCACCAAAATGACTCAATCCTGAGCTGAGAATACAGAGAAACAATACCAGAATTTAAATATGAACTTTTTTTAAATATGGTTTTGATGCATTAGTTAAGTGCACAAGTTCAGACATTTGAAACAAGAATGACATGATTTCATGGTATTTACAGACATACATGCAGTCATATGTGGGACAGGGTGTTATACACATCTGCTTGCAAAAAAGAGGAGCCATGTAGGGAGATAGTACTAGCCAAAAGTTTGGACACACCTACACATTCTGTATTGTTTCTATTTTACACATTTAGAGTAATATTTCATATAAGAATATGAAATATTCATAATATTTATAGAATGTCACCGCAAAACTCTTAAATAACACAAATGTAGATATAGGAATTAAGAAGTGTAAAAAAACAATCTTTTATTTGAGATTCTTTAAAGTAGCCACTCTTTAAGAAAAATTGTTTTAAAAAATGTTTTGAAAATGTTTGTTTTCCTTCATTATTCTGCTCAATACAAAATAAATGTTTTTTAAATAAATTCGTACTTTTGTAATTCACATACCTGCATAAGTTATTTCAATTGAATCGACTCAATCAGACATTCAGATAAACTAATGTTAATGTCATGTGAAGCAAATTAGGTTTCTAATTTATTGATGGGTCATGTTCTGTACCAAGCGACTTTGGTAAAAAAAAAACGTTTTTCATAATATATTAGAAACTAAGCATATGAATAATAATTAACATTAGAGAATGCTTATGATTTATTCACAGACATGATCAAACTATATTTTATATAACATGTTTAAGGTGATATAATGACACAATATGACTTTGCATGAATAAATATCTAGCACACTAAGCCACAAATAACAAACAATAGCAATTCATATTTTCTGTAAGATAATGTTAAAACATATATAGTAACACGCATTTGCTTGTTTCTTTTGTATTAGAAAATAAACTGCTTAAAGTCCTTCAATAATTGACATACATTCCTGAGAATGCCACCTGGCGTTAAATTGTATGTGATCAGGATGTTATTTGTTATTTTAAACTACAAATCCTATGAGAATTATGTAATTTCACAAAAATTTGTCATTAGCCCTTTGCTATCAACTCAGATTTACATATTATATTAAATCTGCTGCATTTGATTGGTTGATGATGTGGTCAAAGCTGTGTGCCTCAAACATAATTATATAACTAGAAACTCCACAATGTATAACCACAATGTATAACCACAATGTAACGGCACATGTGTAAATAATTACATACATATAAACAGCGCAACACAGTGTCTTTACAGATTTTCCAGACTTGGCATCACGCAAAATAGGCATTAAATAAACATTGCAAATAAAAAAAGCAATGATATTGGCAGTTAACTTAACCAGTTAACTATAAATACTTAATAAACAATTTATATTCCTTTATAAATTCACTGTAGTGCTACAAGAACTACATCTTGACATTTATTAAGGTAGAGGTTCTTCATTTGCAACAGGAAGTTGTTTTTTATTAGCCAGAGATAAAGCAGGGATGACCGATGCAAAACGTCATGTTTTGATGATGTTTTGATGCTGTTGCTGCATCCGAAAGCTAAAAGCAAGATCAAATTTAATAAGAAAATTGTCTCTGCTTTGTCGTAACGTAACTCCCACAAGTGTTAAAGTTAATGCATCTTTACCTTGTGAGGTTTTGTGAGAAGATTTTTACAAAGGCTTGAGACATTATATGTACCAGGCAGTTAACAACACAGCAATTATTATTTTAATAAAAAACTTGATATGTAGCAAATTTGAGGCATTGTGGCTTCATTTATTTTAATAAACTTAATTTAATGACCAAAATAGTCTATAGTTAGTCACACTAGGAGCCTACAGGTTACAAAAACAAAGCTTATTTTTGTCAGACAGATGCTGAAAACTCAACACTCTAAAAAATGTTTTAAAAAAGCAACATGCCAGTCCAGAACACTATCGGCTGTTCATTCACGTGACCACTAGGTGACACTGTGGAAACAGGTGTTAGATTGTTTCCAAGCTTCGACACAATAGTACACATTTGCTTAAGCTGTTTCAGTGTTTTACGAAGCCCAACACAAATGTAAAGTCAACATAAAACCACAACTGGTCCATCCTAATTATTTAACACACTTTCCTGGTTATATTGTGCATGTTGGTTCATATTTCTTTTAAAGGGAAATGTATGTCTCTGTAATCAGTTTCATTAAAATGTAATAATTTACTCAGCATCTAAAGTAACTTTCCTTCTAAAGATCCACACATGCAGTGTGCTTTCAAATAATAACACCAATCAACAAGCCAACAAAATATTTTTAACTTTCACTTAACAACATTCAGGGCTACCTGCATTCTGATACAGTATCTGATGCCCACCTTTACAATTTAATCAATTCCTGATGTGTAAAATCAGGTCTTACCCTACAGAGCTGAATATCTATATTATCCTATTTTTTATGTACATTATGGGTTTAAAAGTAGGCAGTTTTATGCTGCCGATACACACACCCCCTGCTCTTAGAAAATTCAATTAAAATCTAAATAATAATTAAAAAATGTAATTAAATCTACCCCAGTTGAATTATACTACAAACAACTCAGAGTACATGAACAAACTATCTGTGTTAAAAAAATAATCAAAATAGCAAAGACTCTTAAAAACAAATTAGAATATATGTTTACCTAAATGGATTTACATGTTGTTTTTGTCATTTATCATTTGGATGTTTGCCGTTGATGTCCTTAATGTTTATGTTGGTGATGTTGTGTAATTATTACAGTGATCAGTTACATAAGACTCATCGTTTCTTTCATTACATCATAACTTTATCTTCATAACTGGCATGTGAAAAAAAGATCTATTTTAAATGTTGTGCTATTCAATGTAAAAAAAAAAACACACAGCACAGTGTTTTAGATAATATGATGGTGTTGTTCAGCTTTTTCACTCAGTTTAAATAAAATGACTAAATAATTAAAGCTGAAAAATATAAACTGCAAACCTCACATAAAGATGTGCAAAACTGATCGGATAAGATACTAAATGAACAGGTATTAAGTTTAAGTACATGCAGCTTTATCCCTATATGATCCCTAGAACTCTGCTTGAAGCAGAAAGGTAGTTCCAATACTGTATGAGGTCAGAATTTGTTTGTTTGTATGGCTGTGAAAATAAGTCTTGATGTGGGAAGTCAAAGAGTCAAGATCATTACCTGGTCATGCCATTTCTTAATTTTGAGATGCATCATTTGTCTTTAAAATGGATTGTTGACTAATAACTAAAACTAAATAATAACTAAAACTGACAACAGGGTTGTTGTAAAATGAACAATGTTCATTGCAAGGTTAAAAAAATAAAAATTACCAGATGAAGAAAAGACCAAATTAAGTTTAAATAGCTAAAAATGACTGTCTCACCCTGATGATTTATTTTGCTTGTTGTTTTATTTGTATTACTCCAATATAATGGGTGTCACATTTCTTGCTTACAAGCCAAAATCACAATATGTCTAAATTAGGCTAGCCAACCCAACTTAAATATTCTATAATTTATAAAAACAATATTACATTCAAAAAAGAATGTAAAAAACATATTGTCTGTACAAAATATTTATAACTGAAATATTTTTGGTATTTTTCAAATTTCTATTGACAGGTGACACTAAAACTTAATTTTAGACCCTAACTGAAACTGAAAGGTGATGAAAATATGCAAAACAATTGAAATGGCATACATCAAAGATGGCATGTATGATGTGTTGATGCATTTTTATAAGTGCTCTGCTCGGTTATGCCCTTTATGTAGCTGACTGAACTATCTAAGACCTTTTCCAGATCCTACAACTGTCACCAATCATTGGCTAACAGTTGTGTGGCATAACTGAATGACTTATTTGACTTGCCAAAGATATGAATAGGCATAAATAATTTTATGGAGGAAAGCAAACCTGTCTTCATTTCATTTCTGCCCCCTGGTTCCCCGTAGTTCCTCTCTGGGGATGTGCCTCAATCCCCCCACAGCTGCTCCATTATGAGTTCAAGTTTGCAGAGAAACCAGCGTCGCAGAGGGCAGTAGTACTCATAGTGAAACTGCTCAAACTCAGGCGTCTGACGAATGTCATGCAAGAACGAGATGTCCAGGTCTGACTCCAGTAATATGAGGAGCAATGGAAGCAGAATTATGAGAAGGCCAGTGACCATCACCAGCAGCTGTGTGGCACTGCGCAGGCAAGCCTGAACCCGCTGTCTCCCATTGGATGGGTTGCACAACAATTGGCGGAATGTCTCTTCGGCCAGTTCCTGCTCCCGTTTGGCCTGAAGCTCCACCTGCATCTCTGGATCAGCATGAAGCTCCTTTAGCATGCATGCAGGGCTCTGGAAAAGCACGTCTAACCCACCTTGGCATTCCTCCAGTGGTTTTGGCACCATACTGACACACAGGTTATATGCCGTGTCAGAAATGGTGACAGTGTCACTCACCTCATCTTTGTTATCTGCATGCAAAACTCTTGTCTCCTCATCTGCTCTTGCCCTATTGGCTGCCTCATCCTCCCGTCTTTCCTGAATGTTGTCCCTCTCCTCTATTTCCACCTCTTCAGGTGTCACTGATGGTTTTAGTGGAGAAAGGTGAACCGAGTCTTTCAAAGCCAAGAGTCCTACAAGAGCATATAACAGCATGTCACAATTCTATATTGTATACATGTAGTATGGTATGGTATGGTATGGTATGGTGTGGTGTGGTGTAGTGTAGTGTAGTAGAGTATAGTAAAGTGAAGTATAGTATAGTGTAGCACTAGTGAACAACAAAGAAATCATACAGAATCATTTTTTGAAGATCTATAAATGCAGTAAGGTTTTTGTAAGGGTTAATGTAGGGATCAAATAGTGTTGAAAACCATGTTTAAAAACTAAAGTTTGAAAACCTGTGTGTGTGTGTGTGTTTATACAGCAGCTGAGAGGAAGAACTAGCCTGTGTTCTTTGGACAAGTCCAGTCTAAATATAGACTCAACTGCCTGGGTTGTGTGAATTAAGACAAGTCTCCTGGCTAAGTTGTCATTGACGTCGAAGCTTCTCCATGCAACTATTCTCCAATATACACAGCTCTCCCTGAGCAACACCATCTAAAATAACCATCCTTCCTCTCAGTTCACACTAACAGAATTACAGTTCTATTGAAAAGTATTTTATAATGTCACAGAAAAGACGTTGCGTTGATAAATAAATACAATATTAACATGTATAAAAGAAATACATTGAAAGGCCTAGATGAAGGCATGGGAACAGGGAACATGTCACCATAGTGACAAACATAGAGCCATTTAGCCCAAGAGGAAGCAAGAGTCGTCAATGGCAACAGTCAGACAACAATAACTGAATTTGAAGGTGATTTTCCTGAAGGAAATGAAAAACAAATAAAAAAGGTTGTCATTTAGTATTTCTTAACACATAAAGGCACAAACATTGACAGCAGCAGCAGAACCCCTCCCTTCATATGACTTGAGGAGCAAATAATAGGAGAAAAAATACAGTTTACTTTTTTGCATTCATATTTTTGCACCAAAACTCACTGCTCTGATGCTAGGGTGTTATTAGTGTGTTTCTGTAGGACTTGCTTTTCTGTGAGGGGGTTAAGGCATTTATGAGTGGTTGCTGGGGTGTTCTGAGTTCTTCTGTAATATTGTGGTGCCCAGATCGTCTTAGATATTGTGTATTTTTTTGTTAATTTTGCCAGGATGAAACTAAACTTAATAGAACAGTCCTCAACAAACCACAAAATCTGGGTCATCAAATCCATTTGTACAAATCCTTAAGTAACAGTTAGGTAATGCTTTGGAAACATATGCTCAAAAATGTTATTAACTATAACTGTTTAGTAAGTCATAAAATTGCTAAACGTTGTCATTTAATTGTATTATGAACAGATCTACATCAGCATTACAGATTCTTCACAAGAGTCAAGATTGTTCTTCAGTATTAGAACTACAAGTCAAATAGTCACTACAGAAATGAAGTAGCTGTGCTGTTCCTGTAGCTAATATAGGTACAGCATTTAATCTTTTACTGCACCTTTACATTCACCCTAGTGGAAAATCACCATTTCAACAGATTATTGGAGCTCCCATACCAGTTCCTGAGATGCGTTTCCCATGGCCAAGAAGCCGTACAAAGACATCTCGCGCTGTGTGGTTGGCCATGCGGAGCTGTAGGTTGTGGCGTGTGGTGATCTTCACCTGGCAGCGCATGGATTCCATCCTTTACTTTAAACTGTTACCCAGATAAGCACAAGGACCTCATCTTCATCTCCTTATAGAACTCCCTCAGCAACCTTTTCACAACCCACCGCATCCTGAACGCCCCTTCTACACACCACTTGCTCTCCACGAACTGCCATATTCAACCCCCTCTGCACACCTCTCAGTCAATCTCAAACTGCCTGCACAGTGACCTTCTGCTGAGTTCTTCTCTGGTCTAATGATGTCAAAAACTGTCCCTGACTCATCTGGCTGGGTTAACGCTATAATAAATCCCAGACACCCATAGGATGGGGTCGGGACAACCCCTTCTCCTCAAAGGATAGCAGACATGTTGACAGTGTTAAAGTCAGAGCATTAGTAGTCGGATCAGCCCAAATGCAGGATGGGCTATTTATACAGCATCATGCATAGCATGAGGATTTGATAATCACAGGGGCTGATGATGGTGAAAAGATACTCTACAGAACAGTACATCTCTTACACACACACACACAAATTATTTTAATTGTTTTGTTTATTTCCACATGACCAGATAATGAAGAACCAAAATTAAAAAACTATAATTTTCAGCATTGTGTCTGAGGCAAAGACAAAATTGTAACATTTTTCACCCAAAGAATGGTGGAGATTAAACACAGTGAAACTAAATGAGCTCATTGCAAAGCATGTTTGAAAACATGACATGGTTGACATTATCTAGTTGATAGCTCATGCAATGTTTTTTTAAAAGCCACTTTATTGTCTAAGAAAAGAGCAAATGGTCTATTTTTATCATAGGCCATGCTGATGTCACTTTGCTTGAGTTGCAAATTACCCCCTAAATAAGGCACAAATGTCCTTAGTATTCTGCTGACAGATTCAATGGACCAAAGAAAATCCAGATATTCAAGAATGACTCACTGTTCTCCATGGGGTGAGATCCCAAATGTTTCTGTATTGCATCAGGTGTTTTCCTGATGCAAAGGTGTCACTATTACTACTGCTCAAACCCCAAGTATGACATTTTTTGCATAACCCATTTTTCATGATTTGTACTCATTGAAGAGACACATGATTACTTTCTACATGACAGTCATTTTCCTTCACAAACAACAAATTCACTTCAGAAGAAATATTAACCTGCTGGAGTTGAATACTTTCATAATAGGTGGATCATGCAGCTTTTTGCTAGCATTGTACTATAGCAGCAATGATGGTTTAATCCCAGTGAACTGACAAATGTACAGCTTGAATGCATTGCCAATCATCAACACCATCTGTCAATATATGCATACATGTGCAGTAAATGTACATTTTGTGAATTGGAAATCATTAACTGGGGTGCTTGGAGGAGGGCAGACTTAAACACATAAATAAGGAACTGTAAGGAACGGAGCAATTAAATAAGGTTTCATTCACTAAGTTCATGCTCAGTACATTGTTTTAAAGTAGTTTTAGTCATTTACCTTATTTTTAATAGACATTTTAATAGACTGACTACCTATTCCTGCTGGGGTGAATTATTAAAAAAAAGAAATTTCAAATGCTGAAACAACAGATTTAAATTCTGACACCTTCATGTGAAACATTAACTGAACATGTCTATAGTTTAGATGATAATCTATATCTGTGGTTATTCTGCTGAAATGCCTGTGTGGGAACTTAGGGATACTGATTTCCTTTACCCACTATAAATCACCATAGAGACTTTATAAGAAGAGTGTGTGTTAGGGCAGGATGTACAGGAAAACCTTAGGCTTAGGTGACATTTAATCCTAAAACCGTGTCCTTTCCTGTGGTAACTTGATCAGTTAGAGGCTTAGAAGTGAAGTAGCAGCCTCAGGAATTCTCACAAGGACACCGTGGCTTTATGTTCCCTGACTAACATGACTGCACCCCTTTATGAAGTGAAGACTCGATAAACGTTTCAATCACAGCCTTCTTTCACTTAACTTAAATGAATAAAGTTAGGTTTAATTGGCTTAATTTAACTAGCAGCTTCTTTATAAGCATTTGTATCATTACTTTAAGGCACTACTCCACTTTTATAACACAAGTCTGGGCAGAACTTCTTATAATCAGGACAAACATTGAATCTCCTGTGATTGTTGTGAGTAATCTGACACATCTGATCAAAGTCTCAGCAGACACAAGCACAACAACATCTGCTCATTTCAAACAGATCCCCCCAAAAGCAGCTGTTTTAAAGGTATGCTGGCCACTATGCAAAACAGATCAGTGGTTCTTACAATAAATATAGATAATATAGATATTTAATATACATTAGTGGTCCTGGGGACCAACACACTGCACATTATGTATGTGTGTTATATTTAACACACCTGATCAGCTTGTCAACAAAAGTTACATTAACTGAATTAGGTGTGTCACATAACAGACACATAAAAATGGACAGTGCTGTGTAAAATATGAACCACTGATATACAAAACATAATTTTTCACTTTTGCTTGTTTTTAAAACACCTTTGGCATAGAAACAGCATTACCTAAAAGTACTATTAATTTCTTTACAAATACAATTATTTAATGCACATTGTAGATGTGCATGTATACTGTATTCACAAAAGAAGCATGTTTGTTTTACCATTATCTGCTGGGATATCTCTGTGTTCCCTGCTAGAGCTCAGTGCTGGTAGAAGCGGCTCCATGTTCATAATGAGCTGTTTATGACTAAGTGAACTGAAACTTCTGCTTTGACCAAAATGACACCTGAAACAATCACAGTAGCAAAAGAAGAAAGAGAGAACACAGAGTAAATCTGGATAGCAGTTGTTTTGTTCTTCTAAGAGGGCCAATCGGAAGTTGACTCTTGATTTGCATAACACATGGAGAAGTTCAGGAACAAAAAAATTCTTAACTTGCTTTGAAAATGTAGCTTACATAATGAATACAGCATGCAGCCTCCTCTTGTATAATAATATTTACTGTAAACTATATATAATTAAAAATTAATAATGATGTCATGACAATGAGCACACCAACATATGATTGCTCACATTTACATCACAACTCCCATTAAGTATTTAGCAATTTGTCCTTAAGTCAAATAAAAATGACATCAGAAAACACAACATCAAATTAGAAAACTAAACAAAAGCAAATTAGAAAACAGAAAAGCAAGCGTAGTGTGGATTAATAAACAAAAAATGTAACATTAATAAAAATGCAGATTTAACTGACCTGTGTACAACTGGTGGTTCTCTCAGAATCTTTGAACTAGCTTCAATCACTTCTTTAGCCACTCGCCCACTGGAATCAAACACGAAATACACATTTACTGACTTTTATCATTATTATTTTGCAGTCTTAAAATATGCACATTGCATTTACACTTGAACATGTAGCTAATCAAATGTCATCAGCTGAAAGGTTAGCAGAGTACATTAATCAAATTATCTCACCTGTAGCGAAACCTGCTTCCCTTGAAAAATATACTGCTGCTGGACACAGTCCTTATCTGACTAGATTTGGCACATCTACATCACAGAAATCAGGGAAAATGTATTTAGATAATTATATAAATGAAGTGATTACATGAACAGTGATTTATTGGTGAGTGTTTATGTGTATGTATGTATGTTATGACTGAACATGAACAACAGATTGAACATGAGCAAAAGAGCCCATCAAAATACAAGAAAAGGTTTTCTCTCAACTGTGTGAATGTTTACAGAAAAAATCCATTTTGCATTACTCACAAGACAGGTTTGTAACTGATAGACTGATGTGTTTGTGCTCAATATGATGACAGACATAATTGACAACGCCTTTGTATGACCAGACAGGCCTGTCGTCTGGCTGCCATTTGGGCTGCTAATTAAAGGGCTTTCAGAAATGTGATCCTAGTAACTAGAGATAAGAACAAGGGGAAAAGAAATTAACTTATATTAGGGTCACTCTCAGGAACAAGTACTATTTGTGTCCCGATGACATTAATGTATGTAATGCATAGTAGCTTTTACTTTAAGTACAACATTTTGCAGATGACAATAATATAAATATTTTTAATATATTACAAATATATTTATTGTGGAAGAAAACCAAATGTTGAGATTGTTTTGTTTGTTTCTATGCATTGTCTAGGTTGCATGTCAGTTTAGAACAATTTATGTTCAACAGTGATTAGTTCAATGAGCAAATTGTTGGGAGCATCTGTAACAGCCCAGCTGCTCAATGTTTCAGGAGCAACACAATTACAACACATCTGCTAAAGTGTTTACAACCCAAACTCCAGAAATGTTGGGACATTGTTTACATCTGAGAAGAAGAATTTTAGATAAAGAGAAAAAGAATTTCAAATCACATGAGCCAATATTTAATTACAAGAGAAGAGAAGTTTAATTTTACAATTGTATGCACAAAATGAGCAAATATCAAATTTGATTTTTACTACAGGTCTCGAAATAGTTGGGACGAAGACATGTTTACCATAGTGTGGCATCTCCCCTTTTCAAAACAGACATCTGGGCATTAAGGTTATTAGTTTCTGGAGTTTTGGTGTTGGAATTTGGTCCCATTCTTGCCTGATATAGTTTCAAGCTGCAGATGAATTTGTGGTAGGTCTCCCTCCTCTTTAGCCCGTCACAACATGACCACAATTTAGGTTGTGCACATAAATGTCATATGCATCACACATTTAGCCAATGATCCGTGGGTGTGATGTCTGAGGCTGAAACTTATACTAGCTATCTTGGGCCAGGGCAGGAAAACACACTGGACAGCAGGCCAGTAGATAACTGGGCTAACATACCGACATTGACACACCAACAGGCAATTTAGCATCTACACATTAACCTAAAGGATGCCAAGACCAAAACAGTGAGAACACAAAAAAGTTGCACAGAAAGCATCCCAGTCACTCAGGACTCAAACTTTAACTGGAAGTGGCAACAGTATTACCCACTGATCCACCGCTCCCTGTCATGACTAATATAATTAGGTACAAACCTAATATTTGTTATTACTATTACCTCCTTGTACTACAAACTACTACACACCAGCTACCAGGTCTTTGTCACCAAAACACTGGTTATGGGTTTCTTTGTCTCATAAGTATATAAGTATATATACCACATGCTATCCTGTGCTCCATGTGAAGTCTTTCAAATCATGGTTCTGGGCTTTCTGGGCTAAAGTTACTCAACTATCATATTTTCTTTGACTGTGTCTCTTTCTCTCAGTAACTTCTCCACCCAAAATGTTTTGATTCTTGTGTTGCATACATTTGGAGTCTAATGTAATTAATCTTATTGTCCAGGGGGCAGGCATTGGACAGCAGAAATGAAGAGAAGAGCTGGCTAGCTAGGGCTTAGTTTTAGTCTAGCACGCTTTTAGCTGCGCTTTTGCTTTCTCTCGTACTGCTTGCATCATACCCCGCTCTGACTACTGGCATCAGGTGACGCAGAGGCCTGGTACCTGCTGCAAGCCGAGATTATGTATCTTCTTCAGCATATCATTGTGCAGAGTGGCTGTGGTGTTGTTACTGAAGTCTAAAGGTTTCTGACAGTGATAGACACGAACACCGGTAGCTCTGATGTCCATTAAAAGTCATCTAAAGACCAAAATACAGAAAAGGACCTAACTACTAAGGAAATACTACTTGGAGAAGAAGAGATTTGATAGGACAACTCACTTGTAAAATGCCTGGTTTTCCACAGCACATTTCCACAGATGTTTACAGGCTGCTGGTGTGGAGGTGTGGAACGTCAGAACCAGTTTCTTCTACAGAGAGAAAGCATGATTTATTGAAAGGTACAAACAATCAACTTAAGAGAGTGGGTGTGGTTTTTAAAGGAAATAACATAAAGAACTACAATTAATTACACAAAGATGGAATCTGAATACAGTGTCATAAATAAGAGAGCTGAACAAAATGCTGACACAAATCTGTGTGTGTGTAACTGAGAGTGATGGACATATTTGTAGGCAGCTGTATGGCTTTGCCGGGAAAGGTGCATGGAATATGACTGTGAAGATCAATGTAATATAATAACAGCACAGTCAGCCAGTCAGTTAGCAACACTTTAACTGGAATAAAACACAATGTACACTACTATAAGTGACCTTCATTCAGACTATACCTAATGTTGTATATTGTACAAGGAGATACATTACTGTAATAAATTAAAAAAACATGATTAAGAGATGTCAAGTGACACAAATGATTGCTAAATATTACTTTATTATTTAGTAACAACAACAATTACAGGTTATGTTAGATAGTTAGCCTATATGGGTGCTATGGGTAATATACTAACTTAATGTTTTTCATATTGGATAATATTCTGTATTTTAGTACAGCTGGAACCCTGTTAGTTAGTGCTATCATCACCTTGGAAAAATACATTTCTAAATGTATTCTAAAATGTTTTAAATTGGATTCATTAAATGTTTTCTAAGGTGTCGTTTTAGATTGGACTCTCAATTTGACAGGGTTGAGTTTACAAAGGGGGCGGGGTTGGTGTGTTACAAAGGGGACTATAATTTAACCTGATCCAAGCAAATATATGTGCTTAAATAAATAATAATAATAAAATAATAAATGCACAGGACTGAATCATAGGTAAATATTATGTGTTTGGCCAAAGTGACAGAGATATATGTGAAGGGCTGATGAAGTGCTATGAAAAACAGAACTGTCAAGAGGATAAGTTCCATTAACCTCACATGTCTTGTAATCTGAGGCGGGAGATCAATAGATGGAGTGCTGAGCAGCACAGTCAATCCACGCAGAAATCAATACAAACCAATTCCAGGCTGTTTAGCATCAGACTGCAGCCCTCTGCAATATATTTCTCACACTGACAGTGTGAAGGGTCCTATTGTTTTCCGAAGGATTATTATTACTGTTTATTTAGGGTCCAAGCCCTGAATATGTGAAAGGCATTGTTTTTGATAGAATTATTATCAGGACCCATCAGGGCTGTATTGTCTCTGGAAAATAAATCTCTTGAAACTTGACACAGACCTCTGAGTTTTGCTCAGCCGTGAGGGTTACATGGGTGGCACAGGGTGAAGTAAATGAATTTAAGCAATATATTTAAAAAAAAAATAAGAATAAATAATTCATATAGCAAACATTGTAAAAGAATTATTAAAGTTGCATTGCATTTCATTGTTTTTGTATCATCTTTCATCACAAGTGCTTGCATGGGTAGGTGAGTTTTGGGGGGCCTCTAACCATTTCTTTGAAACAGGCCTCCAAATTGCAAAGGCCGCCTCTGCACCTTGTAATAATATTTGCAGAATCTGGTGATCCTATAAAATCCCCTGAAAAAAATATTTTCAAATTCAGACCCTGGAACAAACCAAAATGGCTGACTTCTTATTGGGCAGAGCTAAAGAATGTAACTTTGTAAAGTTGCCTGGCCTGATGAGCATATGTACACAGTTTGGGTAAGTAGGTAAAGTTACACTTTAGTAAAGCCATCACTTTAGTCAAATGGGGGGGCGCTACAGAGCCTCCCATCCATGCCTGTCAGTATCATAATAGGCCCTGATGAGCACAATACAAGTACTGAGTGTAAGTAAAACTAACCCATCACTTCAATGAAAAGATGGTGCTACGGAGTCCCCCACCATGTTAATTTTAAAGCTTTTACCCATGCTTAATGACCACTAGCCATTATGTGTGTGTCACATTTCATGCGATTTGAAGCACGTTCTGACCAAGTCTGAAGTGACTAGGTTAAATGTTAGCTAACAACTTTAAAGTTTAAGTGATGCACTTCCTGTCACTAGTTGGTGGTGCCATGACTCAAAATAGTCATATTAATGTCATCTGCCCATCCAATCAAAACATATGGTTATTCGGGTCAACATGAAGTATACACATACTTGTGTATGACATGTATGTTTAATATAGGTGCAGACATGTTTAATATATACAGCTTAATTTTTTGGGTGTAAAAATGATTACACCCCGCGTACTACCGCATACCCATGCACCACCCCTGTGTCAGCCTTTTCCTGCCCCTAACAGCCATCAGCTCTAAGGTGTGTGCCAAACTTCAGCAGTTCTTGAGCATGTTAAGGAACCCATTGCCAATAAAACTTATAGAATATAAAACAGAATATAAAAAACAATAATCAATAAAATCAAAACAATTTTATAATCAATAAAACAATAGGTATTTTGCACTTTCAATGCTTGGGCCCTAATAATCCTAAGGAAAACAATAAATAAACACATAATATATATATATAATGAAATTCATAAAGCAGTATTGTTGCTTGTCTAAACAAGCACAACTAATGACATATTCTGTTAAATTTGATGAGAGAAACAGGTCAGCTATTGCTCAGCCTCTTGGCACAGTGAATAGTCTGCAAACAATGTGCAGACTATTCAACCTTTCAAAACTTCAACAAACAATGTGCACCACAGACAGACATGTAGCTGTTACATGTGTACTATAAGCATACATTCTCTTTTCTAGTGTCTGACATGCATCAAGAGACAAACTTGAGTGAGAACAACACACAATGGTTAATTCCATTTACGCCAGAAACATTACATATATATATATATATATATATATATATATATACAGTTCACTTACTCAATGTGTCAATGTTTTGACACACTGACACATTTTTATACAAAACAGCTTTGAAAATTGGCTTTAAAAATAAATGAAAATAGTAATTGGTGAATGGAATTTTGGAGTGTAATCCTTCACCCTCCCCGGGGGTGCCTGTAGGTTTTCTTCTTTGCTTATAGCAAGGCCTAGGGGGTTTCAGGACAGGCGCTCCATGCCATGGCTGTCCTGCAGGTTCATTAAGCCAGCTCATTAAAAGAAATGAACAAAAGTGAACTGCAAAGTGACTGACTTTGTTTGAGGATGACAAAAGTCATGGCTGGATCTATCCTGGATAGAGCGATTAAATACATCCTGCCTTTTAGTGGTCATACAGGTACTGTCTCCGTCTGATCCTTGCCAAGCCCTGCCCTATGCGACTGCTCTTGCTGTACCCAGTTTACAGTCAAGAACCCTCCCAAGATTTCAAAGTGATCCTAGGGGGGCCCTATTCCACTCTTTAGGCTTGTCTTCCATCTACCACTACATCACACAAAGAGCAGTTTTCATCTTCTCTGAGCCAATCTTGCAGAGAGGCACTGACACCCCTTGTGTCTGGTTGCCTGTTGCAACTCATCTCTTTGAATTCATGGGGATGCTTTGTTTTCCTGCCCCACAGAGGACGCAATACGCCAAGGCATAACCATCAGCTCATTTTATTCATGGCCTAAGGAAGGAGCTCGCCATCCCCAACCCATCACCTTATTTGCAAAGATTGAGGTTCTTCTGGCAAATAACCCAATTTAGCCTGTTCCTCCAGTCAAAATGGAGGCAGGGTTTTACAGTGGGTTACAACCAATGTCAGATCTGCTCGTCCTGAACCTGACCCCTCTTCAGGATACTCATGCTCATGTAGCATAGATTTGTTTACATTCTGAACTACTGTGGCTTATATTGGCCCACTCTCAGGAACAGTTGTGTGCACAGATAAACATAGTTCTCAACCACTTTGATAGAATGGGGCTTCAGGTCAATTAGATAAATAGTGATTTAACCATTAAGCACAATCTACTGTGATTTTAGCATGGTGTTAATGCATTTTTGCACGAAAGCAATACATTGCAGAATGATTTTTTAAGCTAGCACTATTTAGTACTATTCTAATTTGTTTTAACATACTTTATCATGAGTCTAACATGTTTTACCATGATTTAACATGATGATGCTAGCATGTTTATGTGTTAAATAATAGAATTGTAATACTAATAATTGTAATCCATTTAAACACCAATTAGCATGATGGTAACATGTTTTAACATGATCCTTGCATATTTCAACATGGTGTTATGATTGATGTTAGCACATTTTAGCATAGATTAGCATGAGGTAAGTATGTTTTAACATCAAATAACATGATGATAACACATTGTAACATAATGTTTTGATGCTAACACAGTTTGGAATAATGCTTGCACAATTCAGCATTGATTAACATGATGCTAACATGTTCTAACTTAATTTAGCATGATGTTAGCATGATTTAGCATGATGTATATACTGAACTGTGTCTTTTTCATGATGTTATATAGTTGCTAGGGTGCTCTAAATGGTTGCTAGGGTGTAGCTAGGAAATTGCCAGGGCAATTCCTAAAGCCCACTGACAGCTTGAGTCAAATAAGCCCTCCCATATGAGATTAATTTTATACCAATAAGGATAAATGCAAACTTTGATGACACAAGCAAAATTAAATAATCTCAAAAAACACCTGTCAACAAACAAAAAAGAAAAACCTCATAGTGCAACATTTTAAAAAAGTGCATGTTTTAAAAAACTGCTTTCACAAATTAGAGTTTTTGTTTATGCTTTGAGTTTTCACATTCAATACGCAAATCTATGTTAAACATTCTGGCACAAACCTCAAGTGGACCACTGTGCTTTACTGTTTTTGGCTAATGAGATTTTGATGTACAGCTCTCTGGCCAGGAACTAGAATTCAGTGGAGCAAATTGCCCCAGGTGGAACAGGCATTAGCAGGCTACCTGTCCCCTGGCATGGAATTGTCATTGAAGGCTCCATCCCTGCCCTGTAAAACATTGAGAACTACATCTGAGCTTGTGGGCAGGGGGTACTTGGAGGCAGGTCAGGTCGGTGCTTTGTTGCACACCATGGGCGTGTTGCAGGCCTATGAGACAGACCTGCTAAAGAAGTTACATAAGGATGAGGGCCTCAGCAGAACCCAGTTGCCTACACGTATACATGCAGCCCTGCAGGGTTAATTCTCTGCCAATAGGTGGCTATCCAATAGGTAAACACCCTCGGGTTACACGTTTCAACCGAGGTGCACTGAGGCTGAGAACCCAGGTACGATCCTGTGTCCCTCCTTGGTATCTGGCTGTGGTACTAAAAGCTCTTTGTACTCCACCTTTTGAGCCCATTGAGGATATATCTGTCATCTTCTATCAATTAAAACTATTTGGAAGCAAAGCACATTTGCACAAAGTCTCTCAATGTGCACGCTTCACTCCCGGAAAGCTCTCTTTGGGGAAGAAGACTTCAAAAGTGTTCCCCACGGTGCTTGTTTCGCTTCTGCTGAGGCAGAGCAGAAGATGCATTCGTGGGATTCACAACTGGACCTGATGCATTTCTGTTGGCCATCACTTCTCTAAGGAGAGTGGGTGACCTTTAGGCCCTTACTGTGGCTCCTTTTTATCTAGACTTTGTGCCGGGTTGTTTTATAAATACCCAAGACAAGGTTACGTTCCGACACCTTGTGTTGAGTTATGGCCAGTTTAGCCCTTTCCTCCTCCTTTTAGGGAGCATGACCAGTGCATTTTCACAAAGAGGGCAGAGGAAACCTTTAGTATGGGATAGTGGGCATCTCGTTCCCTTAGCGTTCCTGAAAGGGAGCGTCTCAGGTAATATATGTAACCCTGGTTCCCTGAAGCTGCATCTCTAGCCATACTTCCGGTACCCCGTTGATGTACACTTCATTCCTTTGAAGCTGCTGCCGAGTGCAAACGCACATGCTTTATAGCTTCCTGGTCGTGATGTCACATTGCCTGTGATGTTTTGCCACCCAACTGGATGATTTTACACTTGATTCAGAGCCTTTAAATATTGGAGGCGTTCCCATAGCATTTCAATAATGCATCTTGTTCCCTTCAGGAAACCAGGATACATAATCTGAGACACTTCACGGATTGAAATTGAAAACTGTAAAAACTGTTCATCTGATCCATCTGTTAGTCATTATTCTTTTATTATTAAAAGTGTTTGTTTATTCATAGTTTGCATTCATTCTTATTATCATAAAATTAATCCCATAACCCACAATGTTTCAATGCTGAGGCTTATTTATTTAATTACATGGCTGCTAGGGTTAAATGAGCCAACTCCCATGTCTCTATGATGTTCTGGTGCTGAGAATATGATTAGACTATTTGCCAGTCTCAGTAAAAAAAGGCCACCCACTTTTCTTCACAATGTTCTAATGCCTCTCACCTTTTTCAATGAAAGTCAACTGTAAAGTACTGTAACTAGTTACTAGAGTGTGGCCATGAAGTTGAAATGTCACCAATTCTTAAACTGAGAGCCCACCCCAGTCTGACATTGATGATGTCACAACAGCAAGCCAACAAAATACATAGGTTAATTGATGGTCATGGTGTATGTTTACTCACCAGCAACGGAAAAGTGCACACAGAGAAAAGACAGAAGCACATATAAAACTGGATTTAAGTGCAAGACACAAAAGAATGACAAACATAAGAAGCTGTATAAATCTGTACAAAAACAGACAACTTGAGATCTTAATGGAAATGGTGGCGTGAAAGAACCATTTAACATTTTTCATTGTGCATCAATATATTTTAATGAATATTAAGCATTTTAATGGAACAAACAATGTTAATCTGTTAATATTGCAGGTTATGTTTTGAGTATGTGACGTACCACACAATGTTAGACCCTGTGTAAATGTCAACCAGATTGTGCAGATTGTGTGATATAAAATGATTTTCATAGTGGGTAAAGCATTAGAAATCACATAAGAGTGTTAAATATATAACTTTCAAATTGAGATTAGTATCTTACCTCTCTTTGTACTCCAATCACATAAAATGTTTTCCCTTCAAACTTAAATTTGCTGACATCTGCCCTGCAGGAGTGACACAATATAATAATAAAGCAAATGTTTAATTTTAACAGTCTGTCAAAAGAATTGGGTTTGTCTTTGCTCTAATGAAAAGGAGAAACAAAACTTTTTAACTTTCAATATCCCTAACATTCTTAATGTTTACTATCCAGTGTATATCTGATTTTGCCTGTAAACTACAGTTCAACACTCTACAGATCATTACTGCTCAGGCAGTTAATAATACATATTGCATCTGATTGGCTGGCCATCAGCAATTTCCAGGTGTCAGGGTGCACAGGTTTGTATCAGCCCCCCAGAAAACAAATTGTTCAACTTCTTGAAACAAATGCTTTTGAAAGAACTAGTCAAAAAGTGCAGAGTTCATAGTAAAAAACAAATCAAATGTGATTTGTTCAGATGTCAGATTTACCCAAGCCATTATGTAAAAACTTTGACTGGTCACTTCTCAGGTCTTTTCAGGCTTTCTGTCTAAATACATGGTTAAGATTTTGACAGAAATCAAAGGTCTGGCTATATAACACATTAAGTAAAGTTAGGTGGTAAAAATAAGGTACAGTAATACAGTTCTCAAAATTACCATTTTAGAAGGTGAATCCGCTTATTTCCCTGGAAAACCACAAACCCTCTTCCAGTAAATCCCAGAAAGGCTGTGGATCCTGTGAAATCCTTAAAGGAATTATATAAACAAATGTACAAATGTTATTCCTTCACATGAGCAAAATTAACCAAATAAACTACATCAGTTATCAAGATCTATTAAAGTAATTCAAGTTCAATGTAATGCTTGACAACAAAATATGCATATTACTAGTCCAACAGAATGTAGTCCTGTTACTCTAGGAATAAAATATGGCCAGTACCTTGCAGGGATGTGGATCAACACCATATGTATCCAGTGTGTGAGCCCTCTGAAGAAGGTTTAACTCCGCAAGTGCAGGACACTGTCCCCTATAACGTTATATTACAACAACTGAATAAAAATCAAGTTATACACACAACAAAGTAAACAAGGTTTTAAATAGATGCCTGTAAATTTGGTGTGATTTATTTGACCTCAGCTCATTTTGGTGGATATCCATGATCTTGCGTTCAAGTCTAAGTGACTGTTTAGGGAACAGCTTGAAGTCGCTGATGTAATCTGCTGGATGTTCCTCAGGGTCATAATCTCCTAGCTCAGCTAGAACAAGAAGATACCCTTAAAATATAAACAATATGTATGGAGTCTCTAGTTTGTGAACCTAAAGACAGCTGTGGAATAGTTAGTTCCTAACCGTCAGTAACCGTTAGTCAGTAACCGTCAGTAACTCCTATTCCTATTGGTTTTGTGAGAAGGAAAACTACTATTCTATTAAAAAAGTAGTTAAATATTATATTGTATAAATACAGTATAAATATTGTTAATCAGCTTAATCAGTTAATCTGTTAATCAGTCAAAATAATACACTAAAAAGTAATGAAATGTGTGACTGTTTTGTAAAAGTTGTCTCACCCTGAACTATACAGGCTCCAAGATATGCAGCGTCAGCAAAAGGGCATAGAAGCCTGCCATGGTACACATCTCTCTTTAACTGCAGGTACAGAAGATATCTGACCAAACAGACAGAAGCAACAATGAAAACATTCCAAGAAAGAGTTACAAACTGCTATCCGTATATAAAAACATTAAACACTTGCTTAAAAACACATCCACTAGTTCACTTGTGTTGGTCCAGACCAAATACAATGTTTATTTTGGTTTGATGCGGTTCGCTTTCACATTGCCATTTTTGCAAGTGACACGTATGCTAAGGTCATCCATTAATTGGACAGAGATTCTCAAGCATTTTTTTGTAGTGCAATTGTTATTATTTTCCTGATTTTCTGTCAGCTACAAATGCAATATGAAGTGAAGTGAAGTGTTTGTCAGTTATGGTTGCCCATAACCAAAATGTGCCTCTGCATTTAACCCATCCATGTGAGGAGTGAACACACACTGCAAGTCGTGAACACACACACCCCCGGAGCAGTGGGCAGCTATCCCTGCAGCGCCCAGGGAGCAATCAGGGATTAGGTGCCTTGCTCAAGGGCACTTCAGTTGCTATCTGCCGGTGCTGGAATCGAACCAGCAACCTACTGATTACAAGCCCGACTCCTTAACCAGTAGACCACAACTGCCCCATGAATATGAAGACACTTATGAACATCAGAGAAGACAATGTCATCTATACAATGTTGTAAGGAAGACTTTGCAAAGAAGTGTGCACAACGATTCTGGCGGAGAATGCCTACCGTAGCATACTGACAGTGGCACTGCACAGAAGATGGACTAGGTATAAATAAAGCGAACGTAAAATAAAAAACTGTGCTTTCCCCCCATTAAGGCAACTCTGATTACAGGAGCTTGTTAACTCAAAATGCGCAGTACTTATTGCAACTGGGTCGGATCAATGCTGGATTATATTCACAACTTAAACGAACCGGAGTTCATTTGGAACCAAACCGAGATCCCCTCTTCAGCTGTGTCGCGGTTTGGCTGTTTGGTGCGCACGGTCATTATTCCTATCCAAGCACACCTGCAGCTTCTAGTACAAGCACTCACAATTTAGGCAAAAAGGCTGGACTACTGAAAAAGTCTTCTACTGTTTGTGAATTGTGTTGAGGCTGTTTCTGGCCTGTTATCATTATTCTTCTCTTCTCATAGGCCACAGCACTCAAATTTAGTGTTTTATAAAATATTAAAATGATTGCGTGGTACTGAAAGTCGTTTTTGTGTCACACTGAGCTTTAACAGAAAAACTCTTATGGAGCAGAAAATAGCACAAATAGTCAGATGAAAGCATCCCTCATCCATCTGAAAACATTCTTTCTTGTGTCACAGGACGTTCCCATTTAAATCTCAAAAATATCTCAATTAAATCTCATCTCAAACAACCTGGGTTGGCCAATTCATACACAAACAGCTCTGAATGTCCTGTCTGGCTACAGGAACAGCTCTTGTCATACTGAAAAAGCATGGAAAATATGGAAAGACAGTTACATTTATCTGCACAGTTCACATTGTGTACATGCACTAAGCAACATGCTGCGCAAAGCAGCACTATTAAGTCAGTCAGAATAACAATCTGTGAATGTTGTGGGAGTGTGTATTTCTAAATCTGGGTTTGTGTCTATATGTGGATGTCTGTGCACGTGTGTGGGTTTAAAGGAATCAGTGAAATCAAAGCTTTTTCTGAAGTCTTGCACTCTAATTACCTTAGTGGAGTCTATTCTGAATTATGTTTCTTTTTGAGGATAAAATCCTATTAACATAATATTTTAAGCAATAAACTTGTTTCTTATTCATTTATGGGTCTAGGACAAATAAGAATGCTCAAGATGATGGCTTTGTAATATTTGTTTCTTTCAACAAAAATTTTGTAGCACTTTATTTTACAGGTACAAGTATTCTGTTAGGTAAGTACACTGTTGAGTAAGTTCACATACTGTAAAAAAAGTACAACCAAAATTATTCCGTGACCAAGAAAAACATAGTAACACATTTTCTTCATCTCTATTATTATCAAAAACATTTTCTGATATATTGGTTAGGTAATAAGTGTTTCTTACAAATATTTACATAAATAAAATGTTTAATTTTTATTAGTGTTATATTTAATTTAAATAAAATGTTATATAAATTATAAGATTCTTTGTCCAGAATTCTTCGTCCCAATTTTCTTTGAGATAAATTTAATTTCCTGTTTTTATTTCTTCTTATTTCAAAGTGATTTATAACCCAGTCATGATCTCTTTAAAAGACTCATTTAAATCACATTGGTTATTTTGACATGAAAGACGTCACAGATTACTCGCCATGGTATCAACACGGCTTCGTCTTCAAAGCATGCTCTTTCCAAACAAAACTGGAACAATCTGCCCAGGAGACATTTTAAAATGCAAATCCCCAGTAGAGGCTCCACCGTCTCAAATATATAAGCAATCAAGAGCTGTATATTGTGACTGGCTGTGGATGTTTTACTTTACACTCATGCCACTTTAACAGATGAAAAGCTTGTTACCTTGTCAACTCTTCCTTGATTTTGATTGGCTCCTGGGGGTAGAACTTCACCCTGAAGCACATAGTGTATGGCTGCTGACCTAAAAACAGCACAACCCAACAACAAGCAGACAGCAGATGAGAAAGTGCTTGAAGCCAGTAAATCTGAGACAGATTATGCAGAGAACTCAACCAAGGGCATGAGTGATACTGAAATGATTATATTAATCCATGAGATGAGGGTAACCCCTCTGGTATAGACTGAAATGAAGACTTCAAGGATAAACATAATACGTCTGAGGAGTTTACAGGTCAAATGAAAAGACAGTGACATCATTGGTGTCACTTTGCAAATTGTGTACTTTGCACTATATTTGCACTATATAAACATATAAGAACTAAAAGGTTCACCACATTACATGTTACACACACCTTATTAGCTATATATGACTGTTTTGATCAAATTCATACTTTTTATAGTCTCTCTCTTTGTTGTGGTTCACTATGTTGTAATCATAGCTTTTCTGCAATTCTATTAATATTTACAATAATGTGTAAGTTACCAAATCCTTGCTGTGGGGTTAGGTTAATGCTACCTTATTCATGTTTGTACCACAATGATCTTCTAATAAATGGGGATATCCAAGTTTAATCTAGCCCTTCACATTTTCAATCCCGTTCCCACCCTGTCTTCTTCTAACAGTTATCTTGTTTAAACTCTTAGCTGTGTTGTCATTGTCGGGTGGGATCTCAACATTTTTGGGCTTTGTTGTTTTTTCATAAATCAATACTATCGGTCAGGCCCCACATGGCTGTGTAAATTTTAGAAAATAATACAGTGTAAACTTATATCTCCCTTTTTCCAAGAATGAAATCTAATATCTCCAAATAAACATGCTTTTGGGGAAATGTTGTGTTAATGTTGGCAATATAAGGTATAATACCAACATTAATGATACAATGTTTAATAACTTAAATATACACAGTTTTTTATTTCCTGAACAATTATGATTTTGGAGGTACACAGATTCCGTCCAACAGCGACGATATGCAGCTAAAATCATTAACTTTGGGGACATAAAAAAATATAACTTACACTTCATCTGCTTCACCACTGGTTTATTTGGGTCCAGCCAATGCTGTGAAATTCAGAGAAGAGAACAAAGAAATCAGGGGAAAGATTGACTGCTAACCACTGAAAGCATTAAAAGTGGTTCTGAGAAAATATTTATAGCAAGCAGTTTGGACAAGCTTTCTGTTCAGGAAATCATAAACACTTCTCATCAATGAACCCTGAATGTTTTTCCATAATGTACATTAATATTACATCATAAATGGTTGTTAATAATTCAATGGGCATAGCTGGGAAATTTTTTGCTTGACTGAGAAAACATACGTACAGTCTGGTAAAACCCCTTAGCTGGTTGTCATGGTAACTGTTCAGAATTTATAGCCTGAATTATAAAATATCTTTCCTGATGAGAGTGTAGAAACCAACCCATGGAAGCTTTTCATTTATGTGAGCCTTGTGGCATTTCTCTTTTGCAGTGTAAACAATGTTTGCTGAATCTGGCATGGAGCCATGGACTTTGTGTAAAACCAAATTTGTGTCAAACCTGATGATCCATATTATTGCAGCACTATTAAAGAATGAAATACTATTTTGCAAAAGATTGTCAGCTATCAGTCTATTGAAGATTAGTAGACTAGCTACTTAGTATCTGCTATTATTATTATTTTCATCTCCCAACAGACATTCTACTGATTATAAGTAACTCTACTAATAGTCTATCAAACTAAAGTGGACTACCGAAATAAAGGGCAACCAACAAAAGTCTTGCTTTAACAGGTGCACCTCAAATGCTTGATATTCTGACTGTGGTAGATGTATGCATCTCTACATTATCACACCAATATTAAAATTTTGGGAAATTGGACCAAGTGGACAAATTTCAAAAAGGATACATGGAAGCAGGAAAGTTAGCAGGATGCTTACATCTGTAGGTCCCAGGGTTAATATGTCTAATAATTATGAATGGACCTATGTATGTAGAAGGGATCTAAACATGTTTAAGATCTCGTTTGAGTTCATGGCGGCATATGTATGAGAAATCTATCAGTATACATCAGACAATGCATTAATTTAAAATGTCAGTAAAAATCTTGTTAATGATGATGTCTTAGTTACAATTGTAACCAGTGTTCCCTGATAGAGGGAACAAAATATTGTCTTGACAATTTGTAAATGAACAAATCACCTCGAATCATTTTAGAAAAGATCAATTAAAAGTTGTGAATAGATTTTGTTTGCCCATCTCCACCCTGGATATTCAGGTATAAGAGCAGCCAGCTTGCATACTTTTTTCAGGCTTATGCTGAGGAGCAAAAAGAAGGAACCATCTACGTCAGCTGATTATCCAATGTTGTGGTATAAGGACACAATGTCTTATTCCCATTATCAGGGAACAGCGGTTAAAGATGCAAGAGACAGTGTTAGACCAAACTTGTACTGTTATGCTGTCTCCGTGAAAGCAGAAACAGTCTGTGTTGAGGAAGCATTGGGACATGGAAGTATGCTGGGGAATTCCTCAACTGCACCCCGGGGGGCTCAGTGACTTGCTCAAGGGTCTAGCGCTTGTCATTCATTCCCCCCACCTACAATACAGCTGATCCACAGTGAAGAATACAGCAACCAAAGAGTTTTGAAGAGAGGTGTGTCAGGCGCGGGACCCAAACCCGCGTTTCTGGCGTGCGTGGCGAACACGCTATCGCCATGCCACTGGAGATAGGGGGCGAAACCCAAGAATGAAACAAAAGAGAGGATCTAGCAGGAATGAGTATTTATTTATAAACTTCACAAAACAAACAGAACTAACAGAAAACAAAGTAGAAAATAAAACTAACAAAACTAGAAACAAAACCACAGGGAAACTACCTCCCAGAAACTGACAAGGGTAAACAAAACTTACAAAAGAACGAGAACGCTGATCTTAGGGCAGGGCAAGATAGGGAAACAAAGAACATACGATAATTATTACGCTAATTATTTACACTAATTATCCTTTGTTTTGGGGGCTTTCTCCCAGGGGAGTTTTAGATGAACCTGCCTCATTACGGATCACTCATTGGCGGGTCAGTCCGGTCTCCAGTTCCCTCTGGGAATGTCATCAGACATGGAAAAATTGACTGAATCCAATCGCTTCCTATAAACATCAAGAATCTTCTTACACCTCTCAACTGGAATTTTGGACCACTCCTCTTTTGTAAACTGCTCCAGGTCTCTTAGATTTGAAGGCCTTCTTGTAATAGCAATGTTGTTATCTCTCCATAGGTGTTAAATGGGATTTAAATTCATTGCTGGTCACTTCAGAACACTCCAGCGCTTTGTCCCCAACCATTCCTTGTTGTTGAGGTATGTTTCAGTCATTGCCCTGCTGGAACACTCATGACCTCTAACACAGACCCAGCTTTCTGACACTAGGCCCTACACTGGGGCCCAAAACCTTTTGAAAGTCTCCAAATTTCATGATTCCTTGCACACAGTCAATGCACCCAGTACCAGAGGCAGCAAAGCAACCCCAAAACATCTTTAAACCTCCATCAGGTTTACTGACTGTAGGTACTTTTCATTGTAGGTGTCATTCTTTTTTATGTAAACAGTAAAATGATGTGCTTTTCCAAAAAAGCTTTACCTCTCTCAGTCTCATCTGTCCACAAAATGTTCTTTCAGAAGGACTGAGGCTTACTCTGAGGCTTACTCAGGTACATTTTTGCAAACTTCAATCTGGCTTTTTTATGTCTCTTTGTAAGCACTTTGTTTATCCGCTGTTGGAACTATCCAGCATTGTATTCTTCTCTGGTGATTGCTCATATTTTTCCACATTTTTGCTTCTTAGGTCCTCAGACAATTCTCGACTTTGATTTTCATATTGCCAGCACCTGTTACAGGTGCCAACAATTTTGTCCAGCCAATTTTTGAGGTTTGTGTAAAATGACATCAAATTTGGCTTTTCTCTGTGTTTTTCCAATGCACATAGAAGAAACAAGCATGTATATACCAAAAACATTTGTAACTGCAACAATTTCTGGGAGCAATTGTGTGTTTTCAGAAAAAATTCCATGGGCGCCAATACTTTCTTCCATGACTGTACATTATTTAATATATACATACTGATCCATTTCTGCCCCTAGCTTGATTTAAATACCCATTGTATTTGCTTGGAGATGTAATCAAACAAATTTCAGATTTGCTCATCTCCATAGGGCTTACCAGTAAATGATGTACCAGTAAGTGATGTCTTCATAAACCAATATTTTCTATTTAATATAGAATCAAATGAACTAATCAAAACATTTTAAGTGAGTTGTAAATGTGTAGTTACCCTTTGTTTGTCTGGATCCACATATCTGATGCCAAAGTAATCTTTCTCCAGTAGACTGTAGTGGTTGCACACATGATCCAGGAGAAAATGTCCCTTAGTGTCTCTCTGTAGAGATTAGAAAAATCAAATAACTTATCCAATAAACACAAATGTCATAATATAGATAAGTATAATACATTTTATAATGAAATTGTAATTAAGCTTAATTATGAATTACTTTTATAATAGTGAAAATAGCATATCTCGTATATTCAGCACACATTAATAAAGCATAAATCTATTAAAGAGTATAACAAAATGCTGCAGAGGACGTTGTATCACAAGACAATGCATTCTTACTCTGTTTAACAGCACCTTCTCAAATCCCTCCAAAATACAGTATTTTAAATAATTCCTCTAGCTTATATAGCCATAACAATGGGTTTTAGGACCATGAAGGTTCCTCTTCATGTTCCTCTTACATTTGTATAGGAAAACAACACAAGAGATAACATGAATTTATCATTTGGTTTGCTCAGAATTCCCCCAGCGCACATGTACTAAATTAAACTTTGTATCATGTATTACACTTTCTAGCATTACAGTGGCCTAAATGAAATGTTCAGTAATTAATACTCATGCCGTACCAATTATGAGTGTGTCTTCTTTATTTAAACATCCAATGTCTTCTAATCCAGAGGTCGCAACATACAGACACTGTATGTGTCATTAACTGGAGAATGACTTATATTGTAAGTAATAATGCATTGTGCATTTCACTTACATATTTATTATGCCAGAAAAGTAGAGGGGATTTATGAACAAGAAATAGCTTTTTTTGTAATTTTGTCCTTACATTTAAGAAAAAGACAGGAAAAACAAAGGTCAGAATGAACAAGGTGGTTATTAGGAGTCTACAGCTGTCTTTACGGTGTGCTTATTTGCCTTATGTGTGCTGACCATGTGTAAAAGACAAATGCCTGGTCAATTTTCATTAACCCCTAAACCTTTCAAAATGATTTAGCCCGTCTTTGGCCCAGATGCATGATAAGGTATTTTTGTTGTTAATGGCTTGAGGGTATGGTGATATGTATATATATATGTTCAGTAAATTTCTGAAATGCTATGACAATTACATAGGCTGTGAATCATGAGTGTAAATATATGTTAATATGTAAATAATATGTTTGAGAACAATCACTGTTTTTAAATTGTGATTTGTTCATTGCCACCAATGTATTTTATATGACATTCTTGCATATGTATAATCCCTTATAACCCGTCCCATAAAATGTTATCCTCTTTTTATGTGCAATCTCCATGTAAGATGGAACAGCATACCATACTTAATTACAAACCTAACATCTTAATAGGATACCTATCATCAATAGGATACCTATCATCAATAGGATACCTATCATCATGTTAAATGACAAAATATCACAGAAGTACATACTGTTTTAATAAGCAGTCTGAATACTTTAACCTCTCAATGACCACTGAGAGTTACAAGCCTTTGTGCATAGTGACAGTATTTCTAATGAATGTCCTCTGGAATGTTAAAGAAAGCATTTTTGCAGGATTCCCAGAGTTCATTAAGATTCTTTGGTTTCATCTTCAATGCCTCCTCCATCTTCATCTCAATAATGTTCATGTCTGGTGACTGGGCTTGCCAATCCTGGAGAACCTTGACCTTCTTTGCTTTCAGGAACATTGATGTGGAGACTAAAATAAGTCTTAATGAAACCAATAAACGGTCCTCTCAAACAGTTGTCTTAAGGGGTATGCCTGACCTGGGCCTGTCATGAACTTCACCAGTTTCTTAAAATCTTTTTCTTATCCTCTCCACTTGATGTTTTGATACATTAAAGATGTCGGCCTCCTCAGCAGGAGACTTGGTCTTTGGTCTGTGGTGGAATCTTTGGCATGCTGTCAAAGGTCAGAATGCATTTTAAATGAAGGTTGGATGTGCTGGGTTTCTTCTTCTTCACATCTGGGAATGTGTTAATCACAGTATTTGTCACAGGTGACGTGCTAATCTGTGATTGGTTGAATCCTTTAAAGATGTGACAAGACTTTTGTCTAAGCAAAGTGACCTTTCTGTCCTAATGAAATAATTCAAAATCAAGGCATGATAAGATTATTATGGTAAAATAAGCATAATCTAGAGGCTGTTGCCCTTCATATAAGCCATTTCTGATTGATCAACTAGAAGTCAAGTTATTATTTGTTGCTCCTACAACTTGTATAGGCGACAAGACTTTTGTCATGGTGTGTATCTTGTTTTCAGTTTTGTACATGTTTAATAATTTTTCTGTTTTATTTTTCATTATATGTAAAAAGCACTATACAAATAAAATGTAATTAAAAGAATAATGTAATTTAATTTGCAGTCTAAAAGAAATCCATGTAATAGCCCTCCAGTGTTTGTAGGGATCGAGCCCTCCTGACCCCCACAACACTTCTGCCTATAATAAAAACAATCTTGAAACCATAGACACATTTCTCTGTTTGCCCTCTATGCCCTGAGAACAGGAAAGTGTAATAAGATGACAACAGGTCTGAAGTGAAACTGATCTGATATGGTAAGACAATGCCTTTATCTTTGTCTTTCATTTGTTACTGTAAATATCTTTTGCTTATTGCTTGATTATAAGTGTAAATAAAGGTCTTTAAATAAAACACCTATATTTCATTGTTAGCTCCTGTATTCTTTAATGTTGGAAGGAACAAGCAGTACAGAAGACTTCGAACATAAATTACTGACAAAAAATTATGCAGTGTAATTTTCAATGAAGTATTTCATTGCAAAACAAATAACTAACAAGTAATTAATACATGTAACTACAGTCTGAAAATAATGTAACTGGCTTTAAGTGTATGTATATGAACAGTTTGTTACAATTATGTCAATGTGTGACAATTTTATTTTATGAAAGCAGGAACACATTTACTAGTGAATGCACAGCTAACAGGATTTGATTGGTTCAAAGTTGTGATGGAATAAGCTTAATTATTACAGTGTTTGTATGGATGTTAAAAACATAGCAATTAATTAATTGAATGAACATTTGGTAGGAAGTACGGTTGCCATAGTGAATGACTCTGAATGATTATTATCAGCTGTAATGACATCACCATGTTAAGTATCCCAAATCAAACTCCCATTATTGGTTGTTCTAGTCAAACATATTTTGGCAAAACTTAAATGACAATAATGTTAATGTTATTTTTATTGCCGATTGATTAAAGCTATTGATTAAAGTGTAAAATGCCTTCTGTAAATTTTGTAAAGCATATTACCAGCTTTAGAGGCCACAGGACTATTGCCATGTGGTACCTTTCTTAAAAAAATAAGGATGGACAAATGTGTCTGCATTACATGTTATTATTACAATGACAGCTTGAGTGATGGCATCATTATTAATTTTGGCTGATACTAACAGTCGGTAATCTATTTTTATGTTATGACTGATAACCAATATGATGGGTAATTGCAACATTTTTAAAATTATTTTAACTGAAAATACCAATAATGACTAAATAATCTGTTATTTTATGGAATACTGTTTTTGATTAGGAAGTGTTACATGACTCCTATGGGCTGCTATATGCTAATAAGTGACAGATATAAGTGTGTGGGTATTAGTGTTTGCATGAGAAATAAAAGGTATAAAGATATAATCAAATATATATAGAAGATATATTTAAATCAAAAGATATAAGATAATCATATTACACTTTCAATAACCAAGACTCTGGAACTCAGGAGACACCATTAAGTACTGCCCCCAGTTGTGGTCTACTGGTTAAGGAGTCGGGCTTGTAATCAGTAGGTTGCTGGTTCGATTCCAGCACTGGCAGATAGCAACTGAAGTGCCCTTGAGCAAGGCACCTAACCCCTGATTGCTCCCCGGGCGCTGCAGGGATAGCTGCCCACTGCTCCGGGTGTGTGTGTGTTCACGACTTGCAGTGTGTGTTCACTCCTCACATGGATGGGTTAAATACATTTCGGTTATGGGCAACCGTAACTGAAAAACACGTCACTTTCACTACTTCTTAACTTAATGATGTTATCTGTGACACCAAATACTGATGATGCTTAATTCATTCTATTAAAATCGTGACCAGCTTTGTTTCACAAACACTCACAAGACTGCTTTGCACTCTGATTCAAAGGTGTAAAAATGTGCACACATCATGGCTCCCCATCATGTGATGTATGGTGATGTGGGAACACTTTCATTTCATTTGTCGTTTGATGTGAAGCCTAACACTTATTACAGTGAATACAATTATTATGAAATTATACAGCCATAGACAAAAGCTATGGTTTTAATGGATCCAAGACTACTGAAATGAGTTGTGATAGGTGACTGTTATTTTGTTCATATCATCCACCAAGTAGCCTAATGCACCCAAGCCTAATGGTCAATTAGCCTAATAGCCAACTGGGATGTCCCATTTGTGTTAGCATAGTGTCATATTTATTATGCGTAATTGCATCATTAATTGGAGCCTAATATTTGATTAAACTTGTTCTACTAGGCTGCCATGCATAAAGGCACACCGGCTATTATCACTTTTGTTTTTTCGTTACTAAGTATTAAGTTTATAAAGTTAATAAAGTGGTAAAAAATGCAGTTGATATTGGCAATTATGTGAACTTAGTTTCTTGCATTTATGAGATTTGTTTACAAACAGGAAAAATATATCTTTATTGTTTTGAGTTACTAGGTATATGCAAGGGAACAGATTGTTGTTCTGTAATTAATATACTGATTTACTCATTTTTTCATTTTTCCATTTAGTGATTTGTGCTTCTTTGATTCTGTACATGTGTATATATGGTATATATACATATGTATATACACACACACATATATATATATACACACACACACACACACACACACACACACACACACACACACACACACACACACACACACACACACACACACACACACACACACACACACACACACACACACACACACACACACACACACACACACACACATTAACTAAAGGGCTAACTACACAAGACACAGGTGAAAACAATCAATAACTAGGGCACTGGAGGAGGAGCTAATGATGAACTAATTAACAGGATAATGACTCAATTGACAGGGGGAGGGAACAAACGAAACAAAAAAACTGAACCTAAAGGTGACAGTGGGTGAGTGTTTCTGCATGTGTTTGTGTGTTGCTTTTCACATACACAATATATGATTTACCTGTGTCTATACAACATAAATCTTTCCAAAATGCTAATTAAAAAAAATGATTAGATGACTGGAAAGCGCTTTACCAAAATAACACATTTTTGTGTGTGAAAGTTTAGCACATCATGAGTTTAGCACAGACACACAGCAGCTATGAGGTAAGCATTGCACATTATTTGTTACGAGTGCTATAAGGTTATTCATTTACTATCCTTTCACTGCCCTCACATCTCTGTAATTCTCTTTCCTCTCTATCCTCTACTCTCATTTTTCCCCTTGACTCTCCTTTGTTTTATGATCCTTCATTTTCTTCAGTCATTCCTGCAAAAAAATCAAAGAACATGAAGGGGAGGACAAGAATAACACCGGAGCTATTTCTAGTCTGATGACCACCTTCTCTCATTCTTGCTCTTTTTAGACACTTATTGACAAAAAGAGAATGAGAGATGCATTTCTGCAGACAGAGCAAATTGCATTCGATGCAGTACAGCAATAGAAATGTTTAATCAATGATGACATCACTTTTTAGAAGCACAAGGGCTGCGTGTGGTGAAGCAATGTGACTAAAGATGCCATGCTGCTATCTTGGCAACCCTCAGAAAAAAGTACTGTGGCAGAATAATACTAATAATTTACCACAGCACTGAGTGATCTGAACCACACTCATGTAACATTCTTATACGTGCTACTCCAGAAGTCATTCAAAGAACACCATGGTACCACAGTACTATGTCCAAAAACATTTTTTAAAGGGCTGTTTTCCCACCTTAGTAATCAGTATCTGTAGTCCACAGTACTTCAGCTGCTATCGCTGGTTTCATACAGCTACATGTACAGGCAATGTGTATTTAATGTGTACAAAACCTTATTAAAATTCTGAGGACTAAATAAACAGCCACAAAGGTGTTAAATTGTTGGCATTTGTCTGTATGCATGCCTCTACATTCTTTTCCAAATGATTGAAGTAACTTAATTTTAACCTGCTTTGCTAAACGTGGATGCTGTAAGCAAACGCTCAGTGCAGCATCAGTAGCATATAAGTTATGTAGCAGCCACACAGAAGATCATGATTTTCTTTAATAATACATGAGATATCTATCAGACACTGGGAATACTCTAGACACACTCAGGCCATAAGTGAGCATTGACGCACACATAATACATGTACTTCTTGTGAATCTTGTTTGCTTTTTAATGTTAAGGTCCATTTTACAATCTAATCTATTATTTTAACATTTTAACTGACCTGACAAAATAATACAGCTTTATTGGTTATATAAGCAGCTAGTCCTTTCACATTTTGCACAATCAATGATTACCAATTAATATTTCAACCACAGTTGTTTTGTTTGTTTTAGTTTTATCACTTTATTCAGTAAAGTGACTTTGAAATGAAGCATACTGTGAAGTGCTACAGATCTGTAAATACAATTTAATTAGGTTATTATTTGTAGAGCAATAGCATTAATAAGATAATGATATCATTTTATAAGGTAGTATATTAGATGCAGTGTAGCATAACATTTACTTTATGTCTGCTGGAGTGAAACTCACTGCCACTAGAGTGGGCGGTTGTCAAGACCTTGCTATACAGTTGCTAGAGTGTTCTGGATGGTTTAATACTGGTTACAGTCAAAGGAGCCGAGCCAACCCAACCCAGATCTGTAATATGCTGGTTTCTAGAGATAACCAAATGTATGAGGGTTTTTTCCAGTTTTATCATCTGCCAAAGAAAAAGTAATACCACACCTTTCTTCCCATGATAAACCACAAGATTTCATAATTTATGTCCACAAGCCAAAGTAACAAAAAAATTACCCACTCGCTGATCTAATATTTTATTTAAATTAAAGTTATCCTAAGATGTCCCTAATATTTCAACACACCTTATATGGTCTTAATGTAACTATTATATCACTGGCTATACACAAGTTAGTCAATTACTTGAATTCGTGGCATACTGGTCTTTGTTTCATTCATGTCATTACCTACCTGTAATAATTCCTTATATTTTTTTGATTTGCAGTCATGATGTTTGCATTTAGTTTTATTCATTCATGAATGAAAGAATATGATGATATTTTGTTTCAGTGATATATACTAAACATTGCAACTTTAACATGTTAACGTTTTAATAACAAATTCAAGTCAAGGTATGTAGTTTATAAGATGCATTAAAATACCAACATTGTGCAAATGAGGCTTTATTTGCCATTTAAAATCTCCTGTAACTGATTAAAAAATAAGAAGTGAGTATATGTAACATGTAAGAGTGTACCAAAAAAGGGCAGCCTCTAAGAATTGTCATGAAATATGCAGCAGAAATCCATCACAGAACAAGAAGCCATTAGAACCGTGTGGCATTCTGAAATATTCATAAGAGCAAACAAAACACTACCTTTTTTAGGAGTTTAAGTTCCAACACCAGATACAACTCAGGAAAAAGATGGGATGGGGACATTCCTTCCATAGGTACAAAGAGGGGGAAGTGGACCAGCATGAATCATCAGCTACACTTTAAAAAGTCTATTAAAACTTCTAATAAAAAACTTTTTGTTTAGTTTTTTTCAACGTATACAGGGTCAGTTTATCCCAACCAAAATCACAATTTCTTATCCCCACTTTGCGTGTTTGGTTTTTAAAAAACAAAGTTTGGTAAAGGATGTTGCTACCATTAGATTTAAACATTTATGGGATGAACACAAGAACCCATTATCTCTGAACATCACTTGTATTTATAAATCTTTTTTTTTTCATTTATTTATATAGCAATTTTGCACTGTTGCAAAGCAGCATCACAGAGACAAGTTTTAGTTGATACATGAATCAAATATAGAAATAACCTGTCACCTGTAACATAATGTTAAGGAGTTCACTGTATTACAATTACAAAATTAAATTATGAAAGAACAAAATGTCCCACATCCCATATGTACACTAGCATTAATAAATGGAAAGTTAAGTAAATAATAAATCTATTGTAATCTATTATTAAATACGGATGGATGGATGGGCGGACGAACAGATACTTTTATGTCTGTTTAAACATCTTTGAGCTTCTCCTTGCCACAGTTACTTTTTGTTTGTTTACTGGAAGGTCTGTAAGTGACTATGTTTTGTAAAGCTGCTCTCAAAGGTACTGTGTTTATAACTCTTCACTATACACCAGCTTGTGCTGTTAGTAAGGAGCAGCATGTAACCGGTGTCTAAATACTAAACAAATGTCTGATAACATCCATCACCTTGGAAAGAAGAATAAACGAGGCTATCAGTCATGTTTTCGGTGTCTTTTTACAATGACTATTTATATATGTATGTATATATTAGGTATATATTAGGTTACACAGCGACAAAATAGCAAAAATGATTTCTGTAATTTTTATAATTTATGGGTGAATGAGTGAAATACATCTTATACAGCAACCTCACTAGCGTAAAGAAAGTCAAGGGCGTAACTGTTTAACGGACTGTATACAATGACGGGAGGCAAACCGTGACGAAAGCGTCATTACTGCCTAGGCGTGAACTAAACACGAACATACACATACAATAAGAAAATGTCCATTTTGCATTTGTATTACGCATCATGTTGTTTTGACGTTTTAATAATTAAAATAAAGACCATTACATCACTGAACGAGAGCATACTAAACACGCGCCCGCGCCTACGGTACCTGGATGCTGCACGAGATCTCGGAGTCGTCGAGCAGCCGAACCGTGCACTGGACCTCCTGCGCGAGGGAGGAGACGCTCGGACTCCGGTATCGAAGCATTTTCATGGTTCTTGGTTCCGCATAGCAAATCAAAACACATCTGATGTCAGTGAGGACGCTGTACCAGTAACGTGCCGCTTATGTCCCCAGCAGGAGCGATGTTATTTTACATGACCAGGAAAACGCGTTGATTTATGGAGTGTGAAAGCTGAACTTTCTGATGATCGCTAGCTGAGAGGAGAACTGACGTGCTTGTCAGCCGTCTGGCCAAAATACTATAGTATAGAGGCTTCAGACGTATAATATTAGACGTTAGACGTCACGGTCACGTGTCAGAGCTGAGATCAATGTGCTAGTGACTTAGCAGCGACGTAGATCAGAAATTAATCTTAGAGAAAGTCTTTAATATCTACAGTATGCATTGACCAATTTGCATCACAATTGGCAAATATGTTTATTGTGATAGGCTGATGACTTTGATGTAACTACTGTGAATCACAGTGCCACCAACTGTGCGCCACTTAAAACAAATTTTAAAATAGCCAGCTTATACTTAGCCAAGTTACTTAAGACTTGGTAGGAATAATTTTGAGACATGGTTAATGAAAAGCTCTAAAATGATTTGTGATATCCTAAATATGTTGCCATGGCAACGTGGCAACCCTTCAAATCATATTTATGTGTATTTTTAGCACCTTCTTTTGACTAAAGTGACAGGGTTGGTTCTGCCCACTATCACCAAACTTAGTATATGTATATTGATGTTTGCTGATGAACTGCATTTAAAGTCACACCAAAGGTGTTCAGCTGGGATTGGGACTTGGCTTTATGCTGACCAGTCAAGTTCTTCCACACTGACTGAGTCAATAACTTCTCTATGAACCGTGTCTTTTTAGGCATTGTCATGTTAGAATAAGAAATGGTCCTGTCAAACTGTTGCTATTAAATTAGAAGCACACAATTTCCTAAAATATCATTATATGCCTAAACATTTGTGCTCATTGAAATTTCTAAAGCATTAGTCAAACCTGTTCTTTGGAAGGGGTTGTCCCCTGCAATGCTCGATGACCATATCCCATTCTCTTGCTGTGTTATACTAGCGATGTCTCCAAAAAGAAACATGCCCACTTGTAACATTTTGGTGTCCTATCACTAATGTGAATACAAAATATTAATATAAATATCAAAATAATGTCAAAATGTCAACTTTTTAATTCAGATTCCAGAGTATTTTTGCACCTGTTTAGTTCAGATCAGGCAAAAATCGTTTGCAAAAAAGTTTTAAAAAAGTTTGCAAAATTAAGTTTAGTTAAGTTTCAGAAAACTTTTATTGGTGAAAATAAAAATGTGGATGCATGTTTTATCTTTTCCCAATAAATTCAAGCCACCTCCACTTGTTACATTCCAGTGTTTGACAAAATCAGACCCAATAGTTTAAATCAATAAAATTGTAAATCTCAACTACCAGCACTATGTTTATATCCAGGAAAGTTAAAAATTGCAGCTTTAACATGACAGAGAAGAACTAGCCCTTCCGGCTAAGCCTGGTTTCTCCCAAGGTTTTTTCCTCCATCTATCATTGGAGTTTTGGTTTATTGCCACTGTTGCCCATTGGTTTGCTTACTAGAGATGGTTTAAGTTCGTCCTTATTTATATTAGAGAACAACTGCAATTGTTCCTTGGGCAAATTTTGATGCACCATCTCATGCGATGGTGTTGGAGGCATTTTCATGTTTTTTTTTTCTTCTGGCAGTATCTTTTTTTGTTACAAGACTGTTGCTGAATTTGAAATCATGGGTAAATATAATAAAAAGGGCACCAGATAATGATCTGAAATGTGTTCACTGTGCTGCAGGATATTAATGTCATCATCAACATAGGACAGTATTAAATCTCAARTATGATTGTGGGTATGATTGTGTTGATAGTCACCCTCAAGTATGATTTATGAAGTGGGTCCTGACACATTGTGAGACCCTGGTAGAGTTTAAAATGTCTTTAAAAGCCAAGCTTGGGAGAAATCAGTCTCAACTGGGAGGGCCACTTCTTCTCTGGCACATTGAAGTTGCAATGTGTAACTTTCTTGGATTTAAACAGAGTTAATAGTAATGATTTTTAAGTATATTGATTTATTTACTGTCAGGTCTTATGACAAAATGTCAAGCATTAAAGAATGTTACAGACTACAGAACCCTGGGGAAATAAAAGTCAGACTTATGGCTCTGACTACCCTTGATTTTGAAATTCTGGGTATTAAAAAATGGCCAGACTTTCTGATTGGTGAACATGAAGAACTGTAATAAAAAAGCACACTCAGATACAGTTAAAGCCAACAGTACCTTGTACGTGATTAATAGAATTTTTAACAGAAATTACACGATGCTTGAAAGAATGCCAGTCCAGTGTTAACACAACTGGGCAAATATGGTCATTCTTGTTCATTATAATTTTAAGTCTGCCTGCTGCATTTTGAATTAGCTGGAGTTTTTGAAGAAACCTGCAAGGCAGCCACCTAGTAAGGCATTGCAATCAAGCCTTGATGTAATTAATTTTTCAGTGTTGTTTAGTCTGGTTTTGTCTGGATAACGTTAGACACATTTACAACTTAACAAATAAGGATTGCTAAGATGCCCCTTGTCGCCGGCATTTATTGTCACTTTGTTTTCTTATGGAAATACTGTATAAATACAGCAAAATAGTGTTTCAGCCAATTTCTTAATATTCAAAAAGAAATTTCAATATTTGAAATTATAATAAACACTAAGAAATAAACCAAACAAAAATGGCATTTATTTTATTTAGACAAACAACAAACTCTACAAAAATGTGTCTGGTTGAAAGACAATAAGTAAAAACAAAGAAAAAATAACAAGGGAGAGGTTGAATTAGAGTCTGACACTGTCCAAAAGTACAACTTAAAATCTTTTTTCCCCAAATAACTTTTGTGACAAAAAAGATTATGGGCCTTTAAGATGGTAGACCTACTACAAAAATTCCAGAGGTAGAGCAAATTCCTTACAGAATAGATTTTAAAAACCCGGAAACACACCAGAGAAAAGACATACAAAAAGTACTTCAAGACTTCATTACCTGGTGAAATTTTGTATTTCTAAAGAAAACCAGCACATGGAGGAGGGATTCTAAAGATTCTATTAATATGGCCATATAATTAATTTAAGCAAAAAAAGAGTGAGAAAATGTACATTCTGGAGCAAGCAATTATTGAAAATTTGCAATTGGTGGCAAGTTAACTTAATATTTCACAAAACATTTAAACCCACTGAACCCCCCNNNTCACACACACACACACACACACACAAATTTCCAAACCAGCCATTAACTTGTTCAATGCAAGGTGGTTAAGTAATGTCTGTGAAAACTGGCCCATATTAAAACAAATCAAAACAAACCAATCCCACATAAACCAACAAGAACAACCAGCAGGTTCAGGCCTGTAAAATGATGAGGAATTTCTTAAAGATGACAGACAAAAAAACCTTAACATGTTAGGCCATCATGTGGTGGCAAAGAATTGAGATGAACTGGATGGAAATCCTGAGAAAGGCAGCTGGTTAGTTCTGGCGTCCTAACAGATGTAGAGCACTGGCAGAGAAAGACAGAACATAACACTTTAGTATTTAGCCACTTGTGGTGCCACTGCGATGTAATGAATCATATTTACATTCAGTCATTTAGCAGATGCTTTTATTCAAAGTGATTTACAAGGTGAGGAAAACAATGAAGTGATAAATTATATAGAGGCAATAACATCAGCTACATACAATTACATTTATGAAAACATTTTAATTTGTATTAGAGATAACACCTGTTGGGAGAGGTTAGATGTTAGTGTTTTTTCAATTTATACTCATGCCGAGTATTCGTGGTTTTAGGCATGGTTTTAAGAGGCAGTTTTTAAGAGTAAGTTTAGGCAGTTTCATGGAGATATTGAAGCATGCAACAGACAGAAGTTCAGAAGATCATTTCACCAGCTAGCGATTGTGAAGGTGAACCTGTGAGCAAGTGGTTGGATGTCTTCTGAACAGATTATTACAATCGTTTGCTGACTATAGGAATGGGGTGTAGATGTGCATCAATTTTGTTTCGAATTTAACATACCTATTTTGTAACAGGTACTGGGCATTCTGGATCTGGTCTTGGGTTCCTGTGATGGTGATGATGCGGTCTTCAGAACCTTGCAGTGGTTCATCGATTTTGATTGACGCACCAGACTCATGGCGAATCTGTTTGATCCTCTGACCCCCTTTACCAATAATTGATCCTGCCAGCTGAGAATCACAGCAATGAAAGTGATGTGCATGTTTTTCATTAGAAGAACATTATATGCTCATTATGTGTGAAGCAATTTGCTTACATCTTTAGGAATTGTTACTTGTGTGGTCACAACTGGACCTCCCATATCACTATAATGACCCCTTCCACCTAAGCATTAGTGAGCACAATGGAAAGTTAAATGTATCATAATAGATATACAGTACATTAAAAAACAAAATAATATTCTTGAAAATTAATTAAGAAAAGGTCAGCTGGCCTGTGCTTTTATTTCAGGCTGAGATATTTACCTGACTGATAGGAATCCCAAGATGAATTATTGTCTGACATAGAAGTAAGAACAGATAAATTGGCCACAGTCACAGTTGAGAAATTACTCAAATTTACCTTAAACATATTACAAGTCCATCTGAACAAAGAGTTTGTACAAGGGCCCTTGTTAGATTTGTTTTACCTTTTTTGTACAAGGTCCTTTTCTTTTTCAGAAGAACCTTACCGGTTACAGTTTGACAGCTTTTTGCAATTTTATTTAACACTTGCAAAACTACTCATGTCTAATACTAAATCTCTTTAAAGTTGGAAGACAAATAATGAAAAACATCTTACCATATCCACCATCACTCTGCAAAGCAAGGGAAATAAAGAACATAAGGATGTTCAAAAAAAAAAGACAAAAATAGAGGCATTTTTGGTGCAACTTTAAATAAATGTATTTATAACAAACAGATTCTACAGCAGGACATTATACACTACCATGCTGCCTCCATAACGATCATTCCGTCCTCTCCTCTCCCCACTTTGGAAAAAAGCAAACAATGAATGCAAAGCAGCTATTAATAATAATATAATAAATGCACATAATTAATTCTTCACATTAAACAGGACTGCAGCTAAATAACAAAATATGATAGCAGATACAGTTGACTAAAATACCATTCTAAAAACAGGTAAATATATGTAATGACATATATATATGTAATATAACATGTAATATATGTAAGATGTGTAATCCACATAAAGTTCACAGGTCCAGGTGAAAAACTTACTGCCGTCTCTCTTCTATTTGTCCACGGTGGGAGCTGTATGAGTACTGGTCATCACTGTAAACAGACACACAAAACCATCCAACATTGCTAATTTTTTCATGCTAATTTTTTGAGATAGGAATTTTGGGTTTTCATGAGCTGTATGCCAAAATCATCAATATTAAAACAATAAAAAGGCTTGAACTGCTTCAGTTGTGTGTAATGAATCTAAAATATATGAAAGTCTAATGTTTATCAGTACATTACAGAAAATAATGAACTTTATCACAATATGCTAATTTTCTGAAAAGGACCTGTATACCAGCATTACCATTACAGATCTAAATCTATTAGTAACATTCATTAGTAACATCTTTTGACTTAAAAAAAAACAATCCTTGCTGCCTTATATGCCAATGGTGAAACTTCAAAAATAAGAACAATTATTCTCATTTTTAATCAACTTTTCTTTTGAGAGCTACATTTTAGGGCCTCATATGGTTCCCATATATAGATATGTAAATGTGCCTCCATGAGTAGTAAATTGTTAATTAAAAACAGATATGGGTCATAGTGCAAAAATTTGGTACAACCCTTGTTTTAATGAGGAATGTTTGAAGAACATTGACTGAGTGTGGGTGATAGCATATGTATGCCAGTGCTGCTGCTTGCAGCGATGAAGAAGGTCACTTCTTCACAGTGTCTTCTTTTCTTTCATCAAATCAAAACTGGGACTGAATTACCTTTTAAAATAAAGTTTAGGCTTTTTAACTTTAATTTATCCAATATTAAAAGAAAATCATGTCCGGAAATGTGAACACCAAATCAGATTTGATAAAACCTCATGTAAATCTTTAACAATAACCTCTCAATCACAATGACAAAAAGTGTGCATGTTAATGTGGCTAAATAGTGATAAATGCTTTTAATGTATAATGTGTATAGAGAGTCTCACCCTCTCCTGTGGTGAGAGGGTCCCATGGTCATATTTCGAGGAGAACGGCCTCCTCCTCCTCCTCGTCTCCCTCCTCTCTGAGGTGGGGGGGGGCCCCTGCGTGGGCTTATGTCATCATAATCTCTTCTGTTTGGTGGCATGTGGTGGCCACTACGGCCTCCGCTGGGGGGCATGCGGTCAAACCCTCCTCCACTGCCATGCCCCCTTGAAGGATTGCCTCCCATAGGACGACGCCCTCGATCTTCATACATGATGCTGAAGCCACCATAGTCGTATGTCTCATCATAAAAGTTTGGGTCATATGGCTGAGCGCGGCCCTTAATGGGAGCCTAATTAGAGAGAAATAAAAAAAATGGCAAACAAGAGCATGATAAACACAATTCTTTAAACCTTGTTGTTTATTTCTGACCTCCACAATGAGCTCGAGTATGGTTTTAATGCACTGCACGACACGCTCAGCTTTTCCCCCAACAAGCACCACACGGTCAGTAGACTGAGGACAACACACCTGGAACAGTTTGATGGTGGTCTGGGTGGTCTGAAACAGTTTAACAATTTCTACGTGAAATTTTATCAATTCAGGAAAAAGCACAGAAATAAAACTGCCATGTCCTCTTACCTCTCGAAGTTCTTTAATCTTAGATCCCTTCACACCAATGATGCTTCCAGCCAGACTCTGATGGATGAGGAGCCTCAGTTCACAGTCAAACTCCAAACCCTTGTGATGCTGATACTGTTCCAACCAAATTGACATTTAAATTTAATTTACATTTTGAGTACAGCTTTAGGCAGAATCTAACGTAACTTGCACACATCTATGTTTGAGAAAATATAAACAAGGTAAAAAACAAATACATCATAAAACTTACAAACAACCGCATCTCAATTCATGTTTGACAGTGGCAGAATGAATGCTGGGAAAATACCATAATCAAAATGACACACACATATTATATGACAACTATGCCAATGCCTCACCTCTTCCAGAGTAGGTATGATCTTCAGCAGTATCTCAGCTACTGTGGGAATACTGGCACTGATGCTTAAAATTCTGTTATATCCATGAACCATATTCCACGAGAACAAAGAAGACAGACAGTATTAGACATATGACCAACCTGTGTGTTATAAAATTGATACATATTCAAATATATGGAGAAGGAAAAGACTGATCCTCTTTATATCAGAGAGGAGTGGAGAACAGAAGGAAAAGAATGAATTAACAAATAAACTGAAGCTCCCTCCCATTGCTGAAATGTCAAAGCACAAGAAAGGTCATAGGTATTAAATTACAGAGGTGCCTGGGGGCTTAAAACTGATAAGAGGGGTGACAAAGTGCGAGAGAGAGAAAGAGAGCGAGAGAGAAAGAGGGCAAAAGAGAGAGAGAGAGAGAAAGAAATGAATTAAAAGGTCTAAAGCAGAACTTCCATTCATCCATTTAGGAAAAGGAAAATGCAAAATCAGACCGAGACAGTGAAGCAATGAGGAGCGACAGTAAAGAAAGCTTCCTGGGCTACCAGAATAAGTGAAATACCACAGAAAAACAAACAACGGGAAACGGGGAGAACATGTATATTTGCGCTGCCCCTTCACCCTCAATAACTAACTTCATCTTTGTATTTTTAAGAAACCTTCAAATGGAAATTGTGAGGGAATTCGCTCTATAAAAGCTTTTGTTTTAAAGATAATATTTGTCTTTGAATGTGGACAAAGTGGGAGACAGGGTGGGAAAGGGCTTTCTTGCATGACAGAAAAGGCATTTTCAGATAGAATAACAGTAGGTTATAATATTGACAGTCATGACAGCATCAAACTCATGTTTTACGGCAGTTATGGAGTATTTTGTACATTAAGGAAGTTAATTGGCAGTAACAGAGCTGATATGACTTGGAGGTTTGGAGTATCTGAGTGGCACGTACCGCTCGGGCCCACTGCTGTCTGGGACTGACACAGTGGCATTGTACTGCAGGGGGCGGGGCCAAGCACCCAGAGCAATCAAGCACACAGATGTCAATGAAGTAAGCCGCCCAATAGGAAGGGCGCGATTATGGGTGTGGCCAACCAGGGAGTCAGGAGGTCAGGCGGCAACGCAGGTGAGCAGTACGAGTCGATCCAGAATATGGGAATTGGCCAAAAATGAACAGAAAAATAAAAACAAAAAACAAGGAAAAGGGGAGAGGGAGTGGAAGAGGAATACATCTTTTAATTGGAAAAACTTTCAGTTTGATTTTTAATTCTCATCATGTTGGAGGACAGGAGGAACAGAGATTGAGAATATGTAATTGGCCATAAACTATTTTAGCCTTAATGATTGGCACATTTCATATACTTTTCAATTAATCAAAGAGTACAGCAGAATGTGGGGTACACAAACCAGAATACTCCAACAACTATTAATTACATTACAATTTTGATACAGAAAATGCAAAAAAATCATTTTACTTTGGACATCTTTATTCTTTCAGGATACAGAGTCTTTAAACTTTTAATATTACCATACCAGATAAACTGCACATATTACAGTGGGTGATTGCAGGATGAAAATAGTGAGAAAGTGCATACAAAGAAAAGTACTTACATGAGTGCGCAGGGCTTTGATATTCTTCCCACCCTTTCCAATGACTGCTCCAGCATTCTGGAGAGAAGATTCAATCAGCACTAAAATATAGTTTGAGTAACAAAACTCAATTATATACTCAGGGATTTATTCAGACTTTACTTTGCTCTGCAGCAGAATTCTGAGCTCCACCATTTCATCAGAGTTTCTGGAGCGCTTATGAGGTTTGTCCTCCTCGATATCCTCAGCACAACGCTTACCTGGGACACAGAGATGCAAATCACAACCACAAATAAATAGTAATTAGTATATTATTCCAATTTCAGAAATGCAGACCTTAAAAGCAACACAAACACACGTCACTTCTGTAACTTCTTTGAAGCAGGGCATTTAATATAAAACATAGGGTGGGGCCTGGTCTTTACCTGGAATCAATTTAACTAAATTGGAAAAAAAGGTTTTATGTTGTGTATGCAACAAATAGTTTTGTCCCAGCTGGTTTAAAGTAAAGCTGAAACAATTGATTGATAAAATCGATGATAATTGCTAATAAAAATCGTTAGCAAAAAATCTCATTATCGATTAGTTGACATGCGCAGTTGCACACAAGTTTGATAATGGCGTTTTGGCAAAAAGACGCTCTTTAAAAGTATGACAGAGAATACATGTGCACCAACAGCGGAGTAACGTGCGCAACTCAATCCTCTAAGGCACGATGGCGCTTTCATTAGATTCTGTGAGGAAAGTTATAATGCACAAACTTTGCAAGCTCCTGTGACAGTGATAACAACAACATATGTTGTTTTTTATTCACTTCACGAAACACTGACATGCAGTTAAAGACCAAGGTCTTCATACATTTTAAAGCTTGATCGGTGACTCAATTATTGCTGATCTAACAGTTTGTGGTTATTTTTGTCCATTTATATAAAAATAATGGACAGTTTTACTGTGAATTAACATTTGTAACACCCAGTGTGTGAATTTAATTTTAAATAAACAAATATGTATTTTAAAAAATATGGGAATTTTTAATCCTGATTCATCCGATTCATCGATTATGAAAATAATTGTTAGTTACAGTCCTAGTTTAAAGTGTAGAAAATGTTAAAATTACAGCAGCTTTCTGTAGCAGTATACAATCAGAAAAAAGAACACACACTTTAAACAGTTTACAGCTTAGAACCCTGCACAGGTGCAAGAAAGCTTGTTTACTCACGCCGATTATGAAATTACAGACTAAACGAAAGAGTCAAGAGTCAGTTGTTGACCTATGGGGTTAAACTGATAAATGTTTGCAGCAATTTCCTGAAATATTAGCAGGAAAACTGACAAAGAAAAAAAATTATGCAATCACTTTTAATTCAATATTCAAATATGCCTTCGAACATGACACTAAATATCTATATAAATAAACTATTCAGTTTTGCAGAACTATTCTGTTTTGTTTTGTTTAAGTGCTGCATGAATTTTTTACAGTCATTATTCACAGTCAATGATTAGAGGTTTGGTTTTTATTGTATTGTTTGCCATCTCGTCCAGTAGTGGATGCTCTAAACGTATTATAGCACAGGCCCAAATCAAGCGAATAAGCCAATAGCTTTTCCTGTTTCATAAATGAAACCTAACACACAGAACAGCCTGAGCAGACAAATATTTTGGGTTCTACACCGTAGACGATAAATTAAACGTTAAAGATAAGGTAGTTTGCAGACTTGCAAAAAATAACTTACGCATCCAAGTCCTGTTTTGTCATGTTATTAAGAAATATTGACACATAAATACCTGCACCTGGGTGTGTGCTATGCAACTATAAACTTTTACATTTTAGCCAACATGTCAGATTAACAGGCCATCAGACAGATAATACATTTCTGATTTGAATATTCGTTATTGTGTGTGAGGGGGATGTGCAGAACTCATAGATTTTCAAATATATTTGAATGGGCTGAATAGACAATTGATATTCAATTCTGATTCAAGTATGAATATGATTTTTTCAAAAGTAACAGCCCTAGTAATTGGTACACTGTTAAGACCCTTTTAATCAATGTCAATGGAGAGAAACTGTTTCATGACAAACTAAAGTGAGGTCATCACCAACAATGGGGTTGGGCTTGAGGGCAGCAGAGGTGAGAGGTGAGTACAAACCGTGGGTGGTTTATTAAATTTGTTTGGTTTTTAAAACCATACCTTCTGTGGGGTTTACCCATAACTGTTTTAAGCTGCACTTAAATCTAAGTTAGTTAAAACATACAGCTATTTGGCCATTGGTAAACATTACTCTTAGGCTCAGGGAAATTTTGATTTGATAAAACGTCAACATATTATACTTTACATATTCAAACTTTGACCAGATACATCAGCAGATTCCCTTTGTCACTGATTATAATGTCAGCTTTAAATTAATTAAAACTTACCGTTACTCTCTCTGTTGCAGAAAGTACTCTTCTCGTCCTGTGGGTCGTTTTCTGGCTCCATTATCTATTCACTGAGTGGATATGAACGGCTCTCTCTGTCCTAATGTACACCTAAGGAAACCCACAAGCAATGTATGAACAAAAATATATCACTAGATAGGACTTAAGTTATGCTTGTGTGTATAGTATTGTTAGTGAGCAGGACTATTAAAAAATATTTTTGTTCTCTAAAACAAGATAGCAAAGCTTTGCTACAAATAAGAATGGCTGTAAGCGGCAACTAGTAGGAAAAATGTTGACCAGGGCAGTGATGAGATGGTGACTTTTCCAGCATAATTCTGTAGCTTTATTGACATTGAAATCTGAAGTGGATACAAATGACCTAATTTGTTAGAAAGCTCAAAAGACATTGTCAGTGTATTACAGTTCTTATAAATTAATTTCTAAGAATTGAAACACTGATGGAAGTGTTGGACTGTTTTGTTATCCTATTACCCTCTAGTCTACCCTCCAGTGGACACAATAAGAAACTACTTTTTATGTTACATCTATGTTTTGTTTTCTGCAAGTTCTGTGAACCTAAACTTTTGTGTATAGAACATATAGGCATTTTATGAGGTCATAAGAGGCCACAACTGAACAACATTTAAATAAAATGTAAGTAAAATCATAGAATGGTCAAACAATGACTAGACGTAGCAATATTAAGAAAAAATAAGACATCATCTGTTTGCATTCACAAAATGCCCTCATGTCTACATGTTATGTAATTTGTGTCACTTGCTCAAATCACTCTTTCATACCATGTCAACCAATTTGATGGCATCCATATACAGCCTAAAGTATATTGTATCTTTGCTAAACTTTTGTGCACTGACAAAACTTAGGCGTCATGGTTACAACAGCTTGGTAATAGCGCCAGCTATTGGACATATGTTATGTCACATTGTGTTGTAACGGCTTTACCTAATCTTTTGTTTCCTCAAAGATCTCATAGTTGTCCACAAATGTTTCTCTTGCCGTCATTCATTGGCCTGCAGCTATATTTATCATTCGCTTTTTTGCAAAACATTTAAAAGATGCATGAGCTTCATCCGTTTTAATACAAACGTATTGGTGCACATTTTTTAACAACGGCCGTGTTATAACGCCCAAAGTTCAACATTTTTAATACATATTGACCTAAAAAACATGTCTGATTTTATATATGCCGAGTGAAAACTAGTTCGCAAAAGTAGATATATAGCAAACGGTGGATACGTGTTCTCAGACATGTCCAGTTTTAAGCGCTTGGCTCCCAATAAGTAAAGCAGCCAAATCAATTTCCAGCATTTCCAGCATTTACCAAAGCGTTGAAGCGCGCGTGATGCTAAACATCATAGGCGTGAGAACGGTCGAACGGTTCCCTGGGTTTGAAAACACAACCTAACAGAAACTGTTAGCTTCCCGTGGTGGATCAGGAGTCTAGACAGGTCGCAAATAACCGTTTTAATCTAATTTGGTGACTGTTTACTACGCTTCGTGGTAAGATTAATAACTAAACAAAGACACAAACTTTCCAAGCCAAAGCATGACAAAGAGTGTAAATGATAGTTAAGTAAAGTTCGCCAAGAACATTAGCAATATATGCTATTGTTTTCTGGTGGCTAAGGAAGATAAAGCTAACTATCTAGTAAAAAAAGTATTTATATTTGCAACGGTTCATCTTTTACACGGAGACACAAATCGTTTATTTAAAAAAACGTAACTCTTTTTAACATTATAATGTACGTGATTGTTTGTGTAGAAACCATTACATGCCTTTAAAATGTCGCTTCTTACCTGTTCCGGTCGCCGTTTTACTCCCACTTCTAGTGACAATCGACGCAAGTCGTAATAAAAAAACACCAACGACTCGCGTTCTGATTGGCCCAAACTGCAGCTCAATCTAACATGAATGTAAGATACAGAATTACAATTGGCCACATTGAACGTCAATTTTTTTCCTCACCACCCAAACTTTGAGTAGCGCGGTTAAATTTTCATGCCTTGCAACTTGGATGTATTTTAAACTAATTCATGGCAGTGGGTATAAAACTTTTTCATAATTTGTCGCTGTAATAAAGTCGCATTATATCTGTAGTCGATATTATGATCCTGATTTCGATAGAGCAAAACAGCCTGTCGTGCTGTGGCGCTCCGTGCAGCGTGCAGTGAAATAAAAGTGGAGTTACTATTTTCGGGTAAGGCATCTGATTTAATTCATTAGTAAATAATTCCAAACAATACATTATTTTATCTTTTATTTATTTTTATTGTTAAAATGTCGTTGTCTATATGTTCATATATAAATCTTTTTTTTACATGTTCTTTATTCAAATAAGACATGCCACAGGATCTGTAATTTAGAAATAAAATATACTATGAAATCATTTAATCATTTAAAATCATTTAATGTTAAACGTTTCATTTAAAATGTTTAATTAAAGAATTGCATTACACAAAATAAATAATTTTTACCGTTTTATTTAAAAGATTAAGCCCTGACCTTTGAAGATGTACGCAGCAAGGGAAGTCCAACTTGCTGAAGAATGGCTGCGTTCTGAGTGGCACATCCTGGTCCCCCCTGCCTGGCTGGATGCTTGTGTAAACTGGGTGAAGGAGGTGGCCAGTAGAGAGGCCATTCCTCAATCACTGCTAAATCAACGTGTCTTGGAGCAATGGCTTTTAACGGACCTGCGTGATCTGTCCCACCCAGTGCTCCCTGCAGGCATTTCTGATGCACAGAAGACAGAACTGAACAGTTGTTACTGTGTTCAGATGGACTCATTACTCGATATCAGCCAGCCTGCATACTCACAACTACAGCGTATTCGGGGCACAGACTGCTCCAACGAACAGGTTTCAGCTGTTACACAGGAAACACAAAGGCCATGGGAGGCCAAGTCTACACGCATGTTAATGTTGCAACTCACAGATGGAGTGCAGAAACTTGAGGGTATGGAATACAGGCCAATCCCAGCACTAAATGCTAATCTGCCACCTGGCACAAAGCTAAAGTTGGTTGGGCCAATTGTTGTCCGTCTTGGGGTGTTGCTGTTAAAGCCAGAGAACATCAAGGTTTTGGGAGGGGAGGTGGAACAACTTTTGGCGATATATTCTCAGGGCAGGGTGCTTTGTGAGATTCTGAGTCTGCCTGAGGAAAACTATCCACAAAGTGAGGAACCAAATGACCAGGAGCTCCTGGCCAGTGTAGAAGCTGTTGTGGATCAAGTAGCTGACAGTGGCTATAACAGCCTGACTTCACAAGCTTTCACCAGACCATCTGTACCTCACCCTTTTCCTCAATGTCCGTTAAGCCCTCATCCTCAGGTAAGGCCCATTTCCAGTGAAACCAGTTGGGATGTGGTTGAAATTCCAGATGATGACCTCAACAGTATTCCAGACCATTTTGATGATGTTCCACAAAACTGTGATAACAATACAGTGAATGATATTCCTGTGGATTTTGATGACATTCCTTTAGAAGAGCTGGACAGTGTAATGGGACCCATAGAATCAGAAGTATTACCCAATGCATTAGAACACCCTGAAATTGAGCAACAGACTTTCCATACCAACCAGCTGAAAAGTAGAGGATTAAACCAAACTAAATCCTCCAAAAGCTCCATTGACAGCTGTAGCCACCACAACAGGTTTGAGCACGAAATTTCCTCAATGTCTGGTGTGGTTGAATTAAAATCTGTTTCAAGTAGCTCTACAAACAGAACAGAATTGTCTAGTTGTGAGCAAAACACTATAGCTTTTAGTGACACGACTATTCCCAGGTACCTCTGCACATTACAGGCCGGCGTTTGGCCACCTACTAATTCTCAGGTTTTGAGAGTGCAAGCCTTTATTGTCACACTGATGGGAAACTTGCGCAGTGGTGGCGGTGTTTGGACATTAGGAGCCACGATATCTGATGGAACAGGGTACTTGGATGTGGATTTGTGTGACGCCATGCTCACTAACCTGATTGGTTTCTCAGCAGCAGAGGCCAGAGTTCTAAGGAAAGACCCAGCAAAACGCAGTGAGGTGGACAGTGGAATACAGCACTGCCAGAGTGAGCTGGTGGACATGTGCTGCATGATGAGTGTGAAAGTGGACCAGGCTGGTAGAGGAATAGTGTTGTGTGCCGATCCACTTACAGAAAGAGATTGCAATGAGCTGCAGAAAAAAGTAAAAGAGAGAAGAATGTAGGTGGTACTATTAGTCTTAACTATTTTGGACTGAAAAACTGAAAGTTTTCAGTATGAACAAAGTAAACAAACTCTAGCAATGTTTTCCCGATTCAATGATTTCAGCCTTCAAATCTTTATTAAATTCTCTCAGTCTGAAATGCAACTTTAGTCATTTTTACTTAAAATGTCAGAATTTGTATTTTGTTGTTGTAATTACTTTGTCTTGTGAGTGTTTTGATGGTATTTTTACTGTTCAATGTAAAATAAACAATTTTAAGTTAAATTACTACGACAGTATTATTTGTCCACCAGGTCTAATAAATAACACCTCCACAACGTGCCCCGTGTCTTTCATGCCTGTCCTGCAAATAATGCAAGACCAAAGCTTTATACATAGAGTTAGTGGTTTGCAAGTATGTGGTTTGTGAAAAATAATCGTGACGCTTGAAAGAAACCCTTAACGGACACCGACAGATGGCAGCAGTGGGATGTCATTCTACAACAATTAAAACCAACGGAGAGCCCATCATAACTGTTAATAAAGCAGCTAATTCCTAGATATCCTTGCTGTTAATCTCAAAAGAATTACAGTATAATATTTCAACACAAGATCTGCACAATTAATCATTCGTTTAGGTCACACATTTGCTCACACTCCGGCAGTTAGGTTTGTGTTGTATAAACCTCCTAAAACGTTATCCTAAAGCTTTATAGTCATAGCATAAAAATAATGACGTGTCAGTAACTTTGTGCATCGTAAATTATACATTATAAGACCCCTGTGCTTCCATTGGGTGCAGAGGCTTGCCTTTATAATTCGCCTCTGATTTATATTTGAGTCGTGCGTCCGGTCTGACGTCACGAGAGTGACGCTTTACCCGAGTGCGTGAACTGCTGCTCTGTGTGAACTGCATCTGCCTGCTTTCGGGTTAATTAGTGGCTGTCATTAAGCCCAATCCAAGCAACATGCCTGAAATTAGATAAAACAATTGTTTTTTTAATGGACATATAACATCGCAGGCGTGTTTTATAATCGTACATAAAGACATATGTATTTTAATAGCGCAATGAACATAACCATCCAATTCCAATCATATAGACATTTTCACAGTTATCAACGCTGATGTATTTACTATTGTCCTGTTTGCTGTAATTTAGTTATGTACGATTTATTTTGGTCTTGTCTTGACGTTTGTTCTATAATGTGTTTTCTGTGAACTGTAATGTATTTCAACAATGCAAAATTTGTGAAAAACGCTATAAAAATTCATTTGAATTTAACTGATTTAAATTGGCATAATGAATCATTTAATGGAAGGACATAGGCTTCACATAATCGTTTCTGTAAAGAATGGTATTATCCTATTAAACGTATCGTCACCAAATAATCCCTGCACTAGAGTGTGATTCAAAGTCTTCAGGTCAATGGAAGCCATCGGGATTTTGCCAATAATCAATAAGGTGTTTTAATGATCTCCTCGTCTTCTCTTCTCGTCTCCTCCCCTCCGATGCGCTGCGCATCATCCAGCTCTGCACTCACTTCAGCACTTCTCACGAGCTGCTCCCTGTTCTTATCGCAACAGACGCGGCATTTAGCTCATCCCAAACATCTCGCGCCCGCCGCGGGTCTTTCTTTCTGGGTACAGACAACCAAAGGCGAGAAAACAGTAACACTATATATATATATAGAGTCGCGCGAGACAACATCGGCTGCGTTTTCCGATCCATTTCTGTGTGTCTAGCGCTCAGACGCTCCAGACGCGATTGTTTTGCGCCGTCTCCACACGTTGGAATTCAGGAATCTTAAATCTGGCGGCGAGGACTCTGAGATGAGCCTGCTGTGGTGGGGCTTCGGCATGGCGGGTTGGGGGTTCGGTTGGGTTCTGATGCTGCTCGCGCTCTGGAGGCCCGGTGCAGCTTGCCCTGATGTCTGCACGTGCACTGGTGCGCGGATCACCTGCGTGGACTCGGAGCGCAGTATCATAGCTTTTCCCATGCTACAGTCCGAGGCAGAGATGGAGAACATCACAGACATGTAAGTCATGATGAAGTCTCTCAATAAAAGACAAAAAGAGCTGCCAGTGGAGTTTATGACAGAGACTCACAATGTTTTGTCTTATGCCTGTTGTGTCAGCAGGTAAAGCAACGATTGAAATAACTAGTTATAAGCCCTTAAAAACATACAATCAATTAATTACGCCGCCATTACATTACATGATTGTATTTTACTTTTGTTATTTAGTGCACTTATTCCAAAGCAGTCTTATGTCCAGCGTACATTATCACGCAAATGCAAATTTGTGCTTTACTTGCTACTGTGTAACTTTAAATTTTATTGTGCTACACTTGGGCACAATAGCAAGTAAAGCTATTCTGTTTATCTGTTGTTATGGCGAGCTATACGGGTTGTGTGTTCATTTGATAAAAAATGAGTTGCGTTGCACGTAAAATCACATCTGGTCGTCATATTTCAGAGCTTTACTTTAAACACGTTAAATGCTTAATTTTAGCCAGGTAGAACAAAATTATATTATAAAAGTTACATATTAAATTACATCCGTCTGGAAATAGAGAATATTTGAGAATATTTACCAGACTTTACAATGTGTAGGTCATTTAACGCTTAAGTTTAATAACTTAACAAGATTAAAAGTATTTTTGTTTTAGAAATAATCCTGAAAAAGTGACCAGGCATGTTTTGTTGTTTGCAGATACATTGCAAATCAAAGCAGTTTCACCTCAATTAATGAAAAGGATCTCAATTTATACCACAACCTCAGGAACTTGTAAGTACAAATTCTGAAAAACTGTGTATTTTTTAAGGAATGTGGAAGTTTGTTATATTAATGTTTGTGTTGTTATACAGAACAGTAACAAACACAAGGCTCACATATATTTCCCGGCAGGCCTTTCAGAACAACTTGAAACTTCAGTATCTGTGAGTACTGTTATGATTTTTGAGGAGATTTGATGTTTGATGGATTTTTTAAACATTTATAAAACTGAAGTGCCAATTTGAAGTACATAATGTTGAATATGAGTTGTACACAGTCTGTTATGTGCAGACATTTATTGGAAATTAAAGTGTACAAAGTGTTCTTATTGTGTAGATTATTATAGATAGTATGTTATGTGTTTTGTATGAATATTGCATGTATGTTTTGTTAAAGCTAATTGTTATGTTTCTTTACAGGAATTTTAAAGAAAACAATCTATCATATCTATCATGGAGGATTTTCCGTCATTTAAACATTTCATACCTGTGAGACTTCTTTTAATGTTTTTAATATATATAGCTGTTAGAATTCCATTTATGTTATCTTAGGTTTTGTTTTGTGATGTTTGTATTGTGATAGTGGCATGTTTTAAGATATGCTCTTTAGAATTTATACTGTTTAAAGATAATATTAAATGGTTAAAATACTTTTTTAAAACATATTAAGTCCCTTTTTAAAATTCAAAAACAGAAAATGTACAACATGTAGACCAACATGGCTGTCTGTAAATTTTGTAGTGATTTACAAAATGAAACATGACACTGGAAATTTAACATAATGAAAGCTGTTAATAGGCCAAGCAGGACTAAAGACACATCACCCAGCCTGGGTGCTATATCTGTCAATTACTAATGCAAACTTATAATATAGCAGAGCTCTGTCATGCTAGACATCTTTTTAAAACAGTTTATGTGACGCATGTTTAAGGGGTCTTTCATAAGGATCAGCTGCTGGAGTATTTCTCTGTATGTTTCAGGCTGCTGGCAGGAAATCCTTTGCAGTGCACATGTGAAAACGTGTGGCTGAAGCAGTGGAGAGGAGAGGAGGCTGAGGAGCTGCTGTGTGTGGAGGAGGGAGGAAAGAGAAGAACGCTGTCCACACTCACACTGCCCAACTGTGGTAAGAATTTACTGCTCAGAAAAGACACGGCTTTCTTTTCTAAGTTTTACTTTTTTGATCCATGAATGGAAAGAACATTTTATTGTTGTTTAAAAGAGTCATATCATGAGGAATCAAATTTTCCTTCATCTTTTGAGATAAAAGAATTCATTGTACTCAAAACTTCCTTTTACTGAAACTAAGCTGCATTAATGCCTTATTTTGTACTTCCACAATTCTGACATGGGGCAAATAAATAAATTTGAACATGTAAACATGCACAATTGCACAATAAACATGCCACAGTGAGTTAATATAAAAGTACATACATTGTTTTTGACCATTATTAATAAACACCAGAATATCTTATGTTAAAATGTTCTGTTGTCAAAGGTTTAAAAGTTTAATTGGTCATGCAAAAATACAGCAAACAGCTGTACTTGTTGATAATACTATTTATTGTTTATATAAAATATTGTTCATTTAATTGCTCACTTTAATTAGGAGATAAAAAATAAGTATGTTGTTCTACAAGCTTAAATTAAAAGTAAATAAGTAAAAAACTAATGCACGTAAAACAAATTTAGTTTATTAACAAAGTCTCTGATAATTTCAGTCAGATCTAAACAGAGCCCTTTCACAATGTATTGTTCTTCATATACTGTATGTAAAGCAGGCTTTGCAAAGAAGCTTTTATTGAAGGATGGGGCAATTACAAACTATATTAAAACTGACAGCACACCAACAGCTTGCAAAAAATTTAAGCAAAGTGCTGTATCTCATTTCACATGTGAAGAGCATTTACAAACTCTTAATGTCTTAAAGATGCTGTACCATAAACTCAGGCTGTTTAATTGTAAGAGTTAGTGAAAGGGTGAACAATACCTATGATACATTAAAAATATTCAAATTTGTTTTAACAACAAAAAATGGTTTTGAAATTTATAATTATATATACATAGTTCTTTTTTGCTTTAGTATGTCAGTAGGAAATAACAATTTGAGTTAATAATCTGCTGCAACAGGTGGTATGACATACACAGAGAGATCAGATCTCACCATCATGAAGTCAATCTGTGGTTACATGACAACACAAAAAACACCTGAAGTGCTTGCAACATTTTCGAGATGACTAAGACAACCTATCAGGGACCTACAGTGCTTCAAAGGGTTTAAGGCCCTTGTGAAAAAATATAAAAAATAAAAAATACAGAATAAAAAAAAGAATAAAAAATACAAACAAAATCACATAAACAGATTTTATAACGTCATAAGGTTTCACTTCTAATCAAAACGCACCCTTTTAAAACATTTGTCCTTGGTTCACTTACCCAGTTTTTTTCGCAGTTGGATTGTTCATTCATCTGGGAGATGATGCCATATTTCATAAGGATTTATACTGTGTCAGTTTCTTTGTCTTTTTATGATCCTAGACACCCTTGTTTATTACACTAAATAGACAAGGTGCTACTAAATGAAACAAAACAAAAGCTAACTACCAGTCATTTGTAAATGAACAAACAGAAATTAAACTAGTTTTACATTTTGCAAATCACACTTTCATTTCACTTGCAGCATTGCAATGGCAACATGAAAGATTAAGAGTAAAGTTTGAGTTTGTTTATTTATGTTTGTTAAGATGAGTCTTGTCCAGGATGTAGTTTTATGGCTGTGGCTTAAGACTTGGATAATTATTGATCCAAAGATCAGCCTCCAGCCAGACCTATTTTTAACATTACCACAGCAAAAGGGCCTCAAGGGAGGAAAAGAGAACAAGAGAGAGAGGGAGGAAAAGGGAAAAATAGAGTGAGATGGGGGATCCCCGGAATGCAAAAACACTGGGACATTTAAAGTTAAATTCTACTGCAAGTGTCTACAGGCCTGAGGCTAGATACTGTCTCTGTTTTCTATTGTTTGTGTCTTGAAAGAAATAAGCGGCTCAAATGAATTGTTTTAATTATTAATAGTTTGGAGAATATCTGGAGTGGCAAATTTAAATCAGAGTTTTTTCCAGCTTGATAATTTGCAGCTCAGACAAGCAGTGAATGTTATGAAAGGACTGAAGTGTTCTGTAGTTTCCTGCTGTTGCAAGATATGCCCAGGGCATGTTGATCAGGACGTCAACTATGGCAGTCTGGTAGCAGATAGAGATCTGACTGTCCTCACTGTCTGAATTTACTGTTAGCACTAGAATGGCATTCCTAAAACGTAAAATATAAAATGATAGAAAGTAATAATTTGTTGATGTACTATTGTTCATTGTTAATAAATGTTCATTTATAATACATTATTGTTACATTACATAATTTACATTCTGAAACATGTATTACTAGAAATAAATTGAAACTAATTAGAAATTGTAAACATTGCCAGTAAACAAAAATCCCAAACCATATAAACAATCAGGCAAAACAAATAATATACACAGTAGTTAAAAGGCTCTGAATTAAGACCACATTTACTTATATGTTGAGTAATGGGACTTTATGTGGTGGGTGAGGGTATTTATGAGAGAAGGTGCAGATTTTACAGCTCAGAAAAAGGGTTTGGGAAACAACTTTCTAAGCTCTCGGGTACAGATGGCACACACTGTTAAGTTATTATTAAGTTATATATAGAATGTTCAGGAAGACTGAAACATTGTGTGTTTCACCATCAGACCACCATCTAATGATGGAAGCAGCATGAATGCATGAGAGAGTGTTAGCCTTGGCATTCTCAGAACCTGGGCAATGGGTTACAGAGAAGTTAAACTTCAAGATAGGACTGGTCCCACTTTTCAATAATTAACCTCCACCTTGAAAGAAAGATCAGAATGTATGGGTTTAAAGATAGGGTCACTGGTGAAGCAGAGTTCCTGGAAGGCTTAGGCTGCTCCCATGGTCCATTGGAGAGTTCGAAAAAATTGGAAGAGTTTGTTTCCAAAGCAGAATAAACGCAAAATGTAAAAAAATCTAGATACCGCCAAAGCTTTACATTTGGTCTCTATTCAAAGCTCTGTCATCAATCTTTAACAAAACATGATATCCGCCATCAGTTTCTACCTGCCAGCACTGAAACCAAACGAGCAACCTATTGATTAAAAGCCTGACTATTAACCAGTAGACCACAACTGCTACCTTTCAAGATAATCTGTTATTTATATTTTTGCCCATTCTCATATAGAAAATTAGTTTTTATTTAATAAGTTAAATTAAAATATTCAAAAATGTAAAATTTATAGCATTTTGGGAAAAATGTGTCATAGGTATAACCCATTTTGGAAAAAAAAATATTTTTTGTTTAATAAATGTTCAAAATCAAAATGCAGAATTTTTTTATGTTGTTGCAAACACATGATGATATATTACAGTTTGAAACAGAAATTAATAGTTTTCATCTCTTTTTTGGAAAAGAAAACACTGTTTTTCGCAATTTAACAATTATGGATTTGTCCCGTTTTTGTTCAGTTGTGTAGCAACAAAGGATCAGTGATCAGTGACAGGCCGGTTCATCATAGCTTGTGTCTTGGAAGTGTCCAATGTAACCCAGGAAGGAGATGATGGGAAAAAAAGAACACAGATTTTTTCCACTTTGACAAATAGATGATGTGATCTTTATGTGCTACAAAACTACTTTATGTGTCTCTAGTGAGAGGAAGTAAAACTGTTAAATATTAAATCGATCAAATAGGCAATAATGAATTTGTTAATTGTGTCCTAAAAGATTTTTACTCAATCAAAAGACTGAAACACAAAAGTGGTCCAGACAAACTAAAAGGAATGACTTGATACTTATAGTGTTATTGAGTTGATGATGAAGTTTGTCTTCTATTTAGATTTGAATAAAGTTGGCGTTTTATTTGTTCAAGAGTGGCTGTAACCCTGGGCAGTGTAAGCAAACGTAGCTGTGGTGGTGTTAAGGCCACAGTAATCAGTGCAGGGTCAGAGACTGTCATCCTGCTTCACTACAAAGAAAGACCCTGCAACAGCACCCTGTTGAGGGCCTTAATGAACCACAAACAAAGTGTCTCCTCTGTACACTCTTTCATACCTTTGGTCTATGGGAGTGACAATGGGTAAAAGAAGAGTATTTGAATCTGGTGAGACTTGGCACAGTCCTGTGGTAAATGTCATTGGAGTTCTGTAGCCTTGGCTTTGTTGAAAAACACATACCAGTTGGAGTATTCACTTAAGTGTGTCTTATGAAGCACATATTCTTTATCACAATTTATTGCTTTACTCACAGTAAGATACAAACAGCGTTTATATCAAGTCCACTTTCTGTATTACCCAAAGAAAAGTATCCACAGTATTTTGTGCCTAGCACTGGAGTTGTGAGCACCGTACTTCGGGAAACACTGAACTGTCAAACTACGCAGGTAACGGCGGAACTTGCGACCATAGTTGGCTAGCAATGCTTTTTGGAAACGTACTACAGGTTGTTCTTGCCCCACATATGCTCGCCTCCCCTGTTGTGTTGGATCTAGACTGGACTCAGATCTCTTTTTTTAAGTTGTCTGAAAATATATATCAGGAACAATGTCTACTTGTTTTATGCAGATCAAAATTAAACCACTGGTATAATGACGGAAGAATCAGACCCCATGCACATAGCATGTCAAAACACTTGCCTAAGGGAAGAGGAAATTAGTACTAAATCAACCTCAGATGTTTGCACAAATGTTTTGGGCAAAAGAAGTGCTTTGACTTACCAAATTTGTGTTACCCAAGCAACTTTTCCAGTAACGAAAAGAGATGTCTGTCCACTTCCAAAAAATCCAAGAAATTCTGGAGCCCTTAAGTGGTGTTGTCATTTGTTCCACCTTGGAGCAAAATAGTGGATGGCATGTTTATATGAAGGTGAAACATCAGGATAAAACTGCTTTCATGCATTCAGGGACTATTTTATTTTGTTATCTTAAGGCCTGTAAATGTACAAAGAAAAAACTGTTTCATATATTTGGACGATATTATTATTTACTCTTCGTCATTGGAACAGCACTACCAGGACCTTCAAGCTGAATAACTCAGGGAGGCTCATCTGAATGTGAAGAAACCTCACTTCTTCCCTACATCTTCTAACTGTCCTGGTCACACTGTGACTGATAGAGGGATCAAGGCAAACCTAGCAAAAAAAAAACAAGGATCATTCAATAATTCCCTATGCCAAGGAACATCATGGAAGCTACAGGATTGTAAGCATGGGCAGATGCTTCTGTTTGAGATCTTCAGATCTTCTGTTTGTTGCTAAATCACTGAATGTTTTAAAAAAGAAAAGGTGTTAAATTATTTTGGACTGCACAATGTCAAGCTTCCTTCCAAGCTTTTGAACATCTCCTTGTGAATTCAGTACTGGCATTTGACAGGAGTTGGTTGAAAGTTAATTTACACATGGGATTTACACATTTTAAATATGGGAAAACACTGCATTGTACAAAATAGGACCATGCATTAAGCACATAAGTCAATTACACATTGGCTTTGAGTCCAAAGTGTATTTTGTTAGTTACGGTTACCCATAACTGAAATGTGACCTCTGCATTTAACCCATCCTTTGTGAGGAGTCAACACACACTACAAGTTGTGAACACACACACCCAAAGCAGTGGGCAGCTATTCCTGCAGTGCCAAGGGAGAAATCAGGGGTTAGGTGCCTTGCTCAAGGGCACTTCAGTTGCTACCTGCCAGTGCTGGAATTGAACCAGCAACCTACTGATTACTAGCCCAACTCCTTAACAAGTAGACCACAACTGTCCCCCAAAAAAACATTTTCTAAAAAACTATACTACAAGAAAAGGAAACAGGCTTTGCTTAAAATTCAGATTTGTACTGTTTAGGTTCATGTTTCGATTTTTTCATTTATATCAGAAAAAAGATTACAAATGATTACAAGTCAAATTGAAGATTACAAATTGTAGCCTTAACGTGCCAAAGGAGAACTGGCCCTCCCAGCTAAGCCTGTTGTTTCTCAGAGTTTTTGTACATCTATACATCACTGGAGTTTTAGTTCCTTTGCCACTGTTGCCCTGTTGGCTTGTTTACTGGGAGACTGCAGACATATACTTAGAATTTTGTAATCATTCAATCAATATATATCATTCTATTACACATTGCACAAAATATTAATTCCAATTTACAAATTCCAATTTGTTTATTGATTTTATAATTTTAAAAAATCCTTATCTTTTAAATATTATATTTTGTGTTAAGCTGCTTTGAAGAAATGTAACATTTAAAGGTGATAAATAAATAAAACTGAATTTTAAAGATTTTAGACAGTTGTTAGTCAGATAATGTAAATGTTTTGTTGTGTGTTTTTCTTGTAGTTCTCCCTACTGTGACTCTAACTCCCTCTAAAATGACCATGTTGGAAGGGTCAAATTTGACAGTGACATGCAACACCTCAGGAATGCCTACACCTAGTCTGAATTGGAAGACCTGCCAACTAAACTCCAGATACAAGGTAACCATTCATGTAATCTGAATTGTAAGAAAATGTCAGTTTTCTTGTCAATCTTGTCAAATGTCAATTTGTTATGATATGATGATATGATTTGATGCAGAGTGAAGTGAATCTCGGGTGTTAAACTTAACATCTACATTCACCTACTTTTTTAGTTAAAATATAGTTCAGTGCAGGGTCAGAAAATTATTATTATCATTGATAATTATTATTATTGATAAAATTATTATAATTTTTCAATTAAAACTATTGAAGTAAGGAAATGTGGGTGGTGTAAAACAGTATTAATCACTGACACAGTATTATAGCCCTGCTTCACAATTCATTTATATCCTTAATATAAATAATAATATATAAAATAAAGTGCTAGTCTGCAATATATTACACCGAATATTTGTAATATATTGTCTATATACAACAAAACCATCATATTATGGAAGATGTGTTGTGAATGTATTTTCTGTTTAACGTTTAAATGTGAAGTGTGCTTTAGATTTTGTGAGAACTATATTTAGCATTATATATAAGTATTATATTACTATATAAGCATTTTAACATATGAAATAGAAGGCATTGATTTATGGAGCAGGGCAGAAACACTTGAAATAGAAATGACTTTGACATTGCTGTAACACACACCCTCAGCTCGAACGCTCAGGTCAGATGTCGGAGCTCAGGCTCTTGGATGTCTCTTTCCTGGACAACGGATGTAAAATAAACTGCAGATCTGATAACATGGTGGGCGAGTCTGAGGCCTTTGTGTATCTGGATATACTGTGTAAGTTTTCATTAAAAATACTCTGGTCATGTTCTCAGCATTATGTAAACTATTTGCTTGATATTTAAAATAGATACCAGGGTTATGTAAACAACATACTAGTTATATGCAAACCTAAGTAATGTAATACATTTTCTTACTTACTTAGATGTGTGTTGTGTAGATGTGTAAGATATATTTGCCACTCACTTGCTGTCATACATTGGTGTTTGCGTTTTATTACTGACATTTGCATTTATATTTCACCACAAAATTCCAAATATACAAACAACCATATTTTTGTCCTCATACTTAGAATGTTATCTTAAACATTCATATTTCTTATTTAATTTTTTTGTCTTTGCTTGTTCTTCTGTGCCATTGATTTGGGGTGCCAGTTCCACCTATAATCAGCAAGCTGATGGATGCTATCTCAGACCACCATTGGTGCATTCCCTTCAGTGTGTCAGGCAACCCAGAGCCAAAACTTAGGTGGTTGTTAAATGACAAACCAGTGGAGGAGGGAAACTTTATCCGAACAATGATACATGATTACTCAGAGGGAGAATACCACGGTTGCTTACAGCTGGACAGCCCGACGCACATCAACAATGGACAATATACACTGCTGGCCAGTAATGCATATGGGGTAGACCGCAAGGACGTATTTGCTCATTTCATGCACGAGCCGTGGAATGGTGAGTTGACCTAGACATTAAAGGCATTGAAAACCAATCAAAAGGGTTATGCTTTAGATAAACAATATTATAAGGTTTTTTATTTTGTTCTTTTCTTCTTAATCAGTATCGGTCACTGATCCAGTATATTATGGTGAGTAATTTTTAAGCATCCTTAACAATAAAGCTAAAGTGTGTAATTTCTTTTGCTAAAATTCCTTCTGTCCCAACTTAATATGCTGAGACAACTGTAATTAAGCTATTCATTAACTGATCCCATCAAACATGTAAATGCTATAACTCTATGGCACTATTAAAACATTATTCTGTTTATAGTGTGTATCCTGACCAGCCTAATCCAGCCAACACTGACTTAACAAATAGTGTGTGTTGGAAATGTGACTGTTAGGCTGACCAATGACAAGCAAAGTTTTCAGGAAACCTTTTAAAAATAATCATTATTTTTGCAACTCCATTGATGATGCTAATAATACAAAAATTACACGTCAGCTTTAAATAATTAAATTCCGTGAAATTAAATAATTTCATTGTAATTTAAAATGATAACAATTTCTGCATCATGCTGTTTAAACTTATAGTTGAATTCTCTTCTGTTTTTGCTTTCCTCTGTGAGATTCCACTACAGGTAAGAACAAAAGCACATAAACACAAATAACAGATGACAGATTTTTTTAGATTGAGATACATGTATATCTTATTGCTTATTTTATTCCCAACAGATGACACTCCACTTGGACCACCAGAAGACAAAGTTGCTGTGAGTGAAATTGAATTATTCCTACACAATTTTGTTATATATTATACAATGTGAACATTTATATCAAACAAAAACATATGTAATATGTGATTGTACAACTGATAGTTCCAGTTTTCTGTGCTGATAATAAATATAGTAACAGCTAAGTGCCTCACCTGTGCTACTGTGTATATAGTGTTTCTTAGCCAGAACCTAAACTATAAGGCATAATGTATAGACCATGTAAAACAATAAGTGATAACAGCATGTTTTTACATTAACTCATTAAAATAAGCAATTTCAAATTTTGAGAAATTTCTATCTATTAAAGTGAATTACAATGACTATCCATTATAGTTTTTTGAGTAGTTTACTTGTGTCCTCAGGTAGCCAAACCAGATTTATATGTTTAAATGCAACCGAACAAACATTTTTATAGTTTATTGGGTCACAGAATGCACATTTTAGATTTTGATAATGTAGAACAAGTTTTTGTTTAAATCTTTGAAAGCATAGCTGTTCTTTAAACTCTCCATTCTTCTGGTAGGTATACGTGGTTGTGGGAATCGCTGCCATCACATTCACAGGCTTCATCTTGATGCTTGTCATTCTGAAGTTTGGACGCAACTCAAAATTTGGAATCAAAGGTAAGCAGCTCTCAGCCAATTGCTCAGCTCTGCCAAGCTATCATTAGAGACTGTAGATCTGCACAGATGAATTGTGCTCGGTGGAATAAGTGGGTTTTGCTCTTGTAAAGTTGAAAAAGAAGGATTCTAAAAGAAACGCTGTGCTTTGTGTGTTTAACAAGCTCTACTAATTACTAATGTGCAACCTAATCTGTTATAACTTTTCTTTCTTAAACCAAACTTTCTCATAGTAATGAGTGCTTGCCAAATAGGGACTATAAAATTGTGATATTGGCAATGTCTGTAATTCACTATATTATGTAATAATATAAACCTTTTTAGTTTATGCTGAGTATGTTTGCATTTGTTCTGGCTTCTAATAGTTTGGTAGTCAGTTAGTTTCTGAGTGAGAGCGTGTGATTGTTTTTGTGGTTTTTCTGAAAGGAAGTGTCTAGTTAGATGTCCTAGGGGGCTTATTTTCACACGTTGACCTTGAGTGCTTGTGGTTTTCCACAAATACAACATTATTACATATATGTATGATTACATATATGAATATATGTACATATATTGTTTTAATAACTATTTATATTGGTTTATAATATATAATAACTATAAAAAACTTTATAATAGAACTAGAACTTGTATTTAATATTTTTTTAAGTTGTATAAATGTTTTAATTTTTACATGAAAAAAGGTTTTTAATGTGATCTCACTGTACACAAACACTCAGTACCTCACTGTACACAAACACAGAGACCTACAGCAGTATGGATAAAGGTAGACCAGCACGATTCAGAAGGGAGAGGAAACAGAGCTGGAATGGAACTAGGAGAAATTGTAGCCTCAGGTTCAGGAAGTGTGGGTGTGGGCACTTAGTCTCCATCTGCCAAAAGCAGAGAGTGAGAGAGAGGAAGAGTCAGCAACCTTGTGCTTATCAGGGATTCAGAGGGCAGGTATCGGCTTTCTCTGGTTTAGACAAATCAAAAAAAATCAATAAAGCTCCTCAAGGTCAGAAGTATCATCACTCCTAGACTTGTGGCCTTTGGTTAACAAGCTAAAGGTACATCAACATATTTAACTCCACATATTTCACTAACAATATTATTTAGATAACTCAAATAACGTAAAACTGCAAGCTTCACATTCCTTTTAAAAACAACTACTTGAAACAGCCATTAAATGAATGTTAGTGTTATTGATGTATATAAGGCTGACTGATGTGGAAGTGGATTTATTGAGTGTAATACTGAGGTAAAGCCCAGCAGACATTTTCTGGGGTTTTTGATGGCTATTAATATAAACTAGAGAGCATTCACGATTAGTGGCCAACCGATATGTTTTTTTAATATCTGACATCCAGAGAGTAGAATGATGATAGCCAATACAATGTTGCTCTATCCACAATACAGTTTAATGTTAGCATATGCCATGCAAACATTTCTTATAAAATCAAAAATTTATTTAGCATTATTTATAATATTTACACTAATTTAAAAAAAAACAGCTAATTACACAACAAAATTACACAACACTAATTACACAACAAAAAACATAAAATGTTTATCCATCAACAAGACTCATGAAGTGGGTACATAACACTGCTGTTAATTACCATAACATGAAAAGTTATTGGCAAAGACAGATTGCACAGCAACCAAGTTACTTTGTAGTTATGTTATATAACATCCTGGTGGTTGATTTAAACATATTGTTAGTGTTCCTTTGGAAGCAAAGCATTACTATTACTCTCTTTATACTTCTTTTTTTGGACAAAAGTTTTTGGACAAAAGCTATGACTTATATAAGCGATTGGGCGTACAATGTTTTTTGAGCATAGGGAAAAAGTTGCCAAGACATCCATAGACTTAACACTGGGCTGAATTTTGTGATGTTATAGCACCACATCAGAAGATTGTAAACCTGGAAAGCTGGGGGTGGTCACTCAACTTTGCAAGCAGCAACAAATAGTGACATTTCAACTTCATAGCCACACCCTAGCAACCAGTTACATTGCCCTAGCAACCCCAAATTCTCATACATTTTAAATTGGATAGATTTTTGTGATGTCATAGATCTGCATCAGAATGTCGAAGAGATATGGGGTTTATATCGCTACTTACAGGCCAGGCTTTCTCAAGTCAACGTAAAGCATTGCTAACCCTAACCCTAACCTCATCTAGTTACAATACATAACTGATTTAATTATTGATATTTTACAAAATATAACTGAATAATAGTAAAATAAATTCAATATGTAATTAGGTTTGTGGACGTGCTTGTGCATGTAAATTACATGTAAAGTAAAACATGACCACTGCTATGTCAGTTGTTACCAAGTCATGGTAACATGACTGTTTTCTGCTTATTCATAACTTTAAAAGCACCATCAGTACATAATCTGTTTTCTTGATGGTGTGTTAGCTGTATGTTTGTCTAGTTAAATTATTCATTCATTCAATTTACTGAAATAGGTCTGAGTGAGACAGCCCCCAAAAAAGTGTCATTACTAAACACCAGCTTCCGTCTGCCATTCAGAGCTCTTAAACTGTGTGAACTAAGAACTGAAGGGGTGGATCGCATTCCCAAAACATGCACTGTTTCCATAGTTACAAGCGTCATAGTTACTGTGTTTCAACGATGAATCATTCTTACAGAGCATGAATCACCAATAGCTGAGATCACACACACACACACACACACACACACTTGCATAACATGCACACATTACACATAAATGTCTAACTAACTAACTGTAACCTACCTGTGTGTCTGATGCATTGCTTCTGGCTGTAACTTTTGATTTGAATATTTAGATGATTTTAAACCATTTACAAATTAAAGTAATTATTTAAATTACTTTCAGTCTTTTTTTATTTCTCTTGTTTT
>JBAJNP010000158.1:11097-128535 GCA_036877545.1 Yasuhikotakia modesta | reverse complement strand
CCTGAGGGGGCACAACTCTTAGCTTCTGGTCTCTCAACTGAGGTTGTGGAGACCATTTTACAATCCAGAGCTCCCTCTACGAGGAAACTCTATGCCCTGAAGTTGAACCTTTTCACTTCATGGTGCAGAGAGCGCCAGCAAGACCCAGTGGGACTGTAAATGCAGTCTTGGAGTTTTTGCAGGCTCGATTCTCTGCGGAACTTGCCTACTCCACCTTGAAGGTTTATGTGGCATCTATCTCTGCGTACCGCACTTCACTAGGTGGATGTCTTATAGGTAGACACCCTTGGGTTACACGTTTCCTCCGAGGTGCACTGAGGCTGAGGCCCCGGGTACAATCTCGTATCCCACCTTGGGATCTGGCTGTAGTTCTTGAAGCTCTTTGTGCTCCACCTTTTGAGCCCATTGAGGAAATATCTGATCATCTATTATCAATTAAGATGGCGTTCCTGTTGGCCATCACTTCTCTGAGGAGGGTGGGTGACCTTCAGGCTCTCTCTATAGCGCCTTCCTTTTTAGACTTTGCTCCCGGTTTGGTCAAAGCCTTTCTATACCCGAGACAAGGTCTTGTCTCGAAAGTACCTTCTACAATACTACGGCCAGTTGTACTTCAAGCCTTTTGCCCTCCTCCCTTCAGGGAGCATGACCAGGAGAAGCTAAACCATATGTGTCCAGTGCTCGCACTGGATGCTTATGTCCACAGAACTGCCCTGTGGAGAAAAACTGACCAACTTTTTGTTTGCTTTGGGAATCCTAAGCGCGACCTTTCCGCTACCAAGCAGACTCTAAGTCGTTGGATTTCTGATGCGATTCGCATCGCTTATGAGTCCTCTGGTACCCTCCCTCCTAAGAGGACCAGGGCACATTCTACTCGGGGTATGGCGGCCTCCAAGGCCTTCTATGCAGGGGATGGTCCACTCCCTTAACTTTCATTAGGCATTATGGCCTTGATACTTGAGCCACTCCTGGCTCTTCGGTCCTCTTGCCCTAACTTGTGCAATCTAACACAGAGGGCAGGGGGGTCACTTCAGTATGGATAGTGGGCATCTCGTTCCCATAGCGTTTTGACCTGCCATACCTCAGTTCTGCCTGCCTGCGTTCGCTTCATTCACTTCCTAAGCTAACCCGAGCGGCATTTGGCATGTGCGTTTTATAGTCTCTTGGTCATGCCGTCACCCCGCCTGTGACGACAAGCCCCCCAATTTGTGATTAGACACCTGTATCAGAGTGCATAAAAGCTGATGCCATTCCCATAGCGTTTCGACGCAGTGCCTTGTTCCCTTCAGGGAACCAGGGTTACATACGTAACCTGAGACGTTTTTACTAAGGTTACCACCAACATTTAGTAGCTTCTTTTAAGCAAAGTGACTTACAATGTGTGGAAAACAAAGAAGCGATAAATTATAAGACAACAATGAACCATACAAACCATACAAAGTTACAATTTTATCCAAAGTACAACATTTTGATTCTTTATGTGATTGCTGTTGGGAGAGAGAAATATTTTTGTAATTTATACTTGTGTCAGGTATTCTTGAAGAGGTTTTTAATACAGTAAGGTTTTTCCGAACAGATTTTAGATTTTTCAAAGGACAAAAAAGAATGTAAAGCCTGTGTAAACTCTTCAAAATGTGGTCATATTTTTTAACAAATCATGCTGAAAACAATCCTCTCCCCATCTAAACATAAAGGGAACATCACTTAATAAAAAAAGAAATAATACAAAACAAAAATATTCAGAGAAGTCTTCTGTTCTCATTCTTCTTAGAAATATTCATACTACACTGACACACTAAAGAGAAACGCTTTTATTGTATATAAATATATGCAGCATAATGAATTTTATTACCATTGTTGTTCTGTATACTCAATGTCTAGGTAGATAATGAGCACCATGTGTAGACATATGATCCAAATGGTTGGGGATAGATGTGTGTGTGTGTGTGCTTGCGTGTGTGTGGGTGTGTGTGTGTTTTCAACACCCACCTAGAGGAACAGCCCCCCTCCACCCCCCGTCTCTCTAAATCTCTCCCTCACAGGTAGGGATAAAAACTGCTTCCATGTCTTCTGCTGACCTATTTAGGTAATTGCACTTTTCATTAAAAAACTCTCATCTGAAAGAGAAATTACACTTCTTCCGTTGGTATCTAGGTAACGTAATCTCCCTCCGGTGAGCTAATTGCATGGCATGATAACCTCATAGGCTGGACCTGTTTAATTTTTCATCTCTTTTCAAATAATTATGGATCAGAAGAGAGAGGTATTGATTTGATTCATTAACTTCCTCGCCCTGCACCAAGGTTAATGATTACATGTATCCCAATTATACAGTAAAGATCCACTAGGCTATTGCTTTGATTGGCTTCTACTTTGTTGTTGGCAAAGGTTGTGTTGAAACAAAACCAAATTTGGGTGGTAAGTACTCTTATACGGTCATCCAAGCTCTTCATTTCACTGTCCCTGAACTCATAATTGACAAATAAAATAAATATGTGGTGCTGAATAAGCAATAAAAAGCTGTGATCAGTCAGTTTCTTAGCATGCTAAGGTAGAAAGCAGCCTCTGTCCTGTTTACGGTGACTTGAAGTAGTAGCTGAAAACTCTCTGCTATTTGTCATTACTGCCAGGCTTGTGAAAATGTTATGTATAATGTAGGACCGCTAGAAATTGCAGTTGTAAGGTGTAAAATGATGTCACCTGGCTACCAAAGAAAACCCTGCAGAAAATCACAATTAAAGGGCTCTGTACCCGAGATCTGTTGATTTAACTGATTGTAATTCTTTTCAAACACTTAAGTCTGTTCACTCACTGATTCTTCTCTAAGGTGAATGGAAAAAGCGAACTGTAGTTTTCTTGGCCCAGAAACATTATTTAGTGCTAAGTGAACTCCATCTTTAGTAGCTACCTGTGCAGTCAATATCTCTCAAAGCCTCTGCTGACAGGTCTAATACTCTATGACTTGTAGCAGCGTGCCGCTCAAAGGGTGATTTTAGGCAGACATAAGTACATTAAAATGACTAATGTCTAAATGGTTTCCTCTATTAACTTCGCTCATCATGTCCCCCTACAATCATTTCTCTCATTTCCGCTGCGATTCACAGAACAGGGAAGATACACTAGGAACACCTTATTATTGCAGGTCCTGGAATGAATTACTCTCATCTCTGGTAATGCTGGGGAGGGTGAAAAACATCATTAAAGGCTGGAAAAAACATGGGCAAAGTCAATTTGCTGGTTGTTTATGTAAGTGGAGGCCCTCCTCTCCTTTTTTCTGCAAAGGAGATTCTGTCATTTGAGTCCAGGCAGAACTTACGTTTTACCCATTGGACAAGGCACAGCAAGATTCAGTCTGTGTTCTGTAACTGTTTATATAATTACAAAGGCCTTAAAGTGCAGTTATTGGGGATCTTTGTACATTTCTGTAATTTTTTTTTAATTGTAAGTGAATTAAATTGTATTGTTTTAGTATTTTTCTTCAAATTAGGTCATCAAAATATTTTCCATCAATATACAAGTAAATCAAATACATACAGTAGTTGGCCCTGCGTATATAAATTTGTTAAAGTTTCAGTGCATAGAGTTTCTTCCACAGAGAGGGTAAAATATATTTAAACATCTTTACTTATAACCAACATAACCAAAATGTTTCTGGAACAAATCACCTATGCTGCCTTTAATTTTTCTTGAAGTATATACTTATCAAGCCTGATTAAAAGATTTTGAAAAAGGAAAAAATACTGTCTGTTTTCTGAATACTACAGTATGTGTCATTTCTTTCAAATGTTCTGTTCATTACTACCCAAAGAAAAATGACTTCCATACAGTTCCATACAATCCCATACAGAATAATGACTTCCAACAGAAAGTTTGTCAGAGGTTACTAACAAGTAATAATGAGAGACATGATAGAGCATGGTGAAAGAATTAAGATGGCCATCCTATGATGCAATGGAATGGCAATGTAGTCAGCTCTAGGAAGTCCAGCTAAGCACGTCTTTGTCCTGGCCCTCAACTACTACTGCCAATACAGAGTTATTCCATTCCTTGCTGTGGCACCTGCAGAATCTCACAGGCTAGGAGCACTCATGATAATCCATATGGACATCTCCACCGGTGGTCTTCTTTTCCCCCATTGCTAAAACAATGGAAACTCTTCAGACTACACTTTCCAGAGGAGGTTGGAGTCCTCAGGGCGGCCATGGTTGTCTAAACCCTGCTTGAGTTGCCTTTCACCATCCATCTGCGGCAAGAAAGTGCAGACAGCTTTGGCCCATTTTATTTGCCCAGAGTTTCCATTGGGAGTGCACGGTGCTGCCAGAATTTCACAGGTAATAGGAAAGTAACCATGATCCCTGATTTTAGTCTAGTTTGGGGCTTTAGACTCTCTCTTGGGGCGTGGTGGTTGGCATGGTTGGGTGAGTTTGTCATCCATCTCTCAATCAGGCTCTTCATGAGAAGAGAGCAAAGAGAGGGACAGCTTCTATTCTGGTAATTCCTCCCTCCATTTCTTCTTTTTCATCTCTCAGCAGTGTTGCAGAACTGTAGGAAGCTTCTCTGCAGGGTGATTGGAAGCTGTTGACATTATATAAAAAAGTGTAGGTTTAACAAGTGTTTAAAGAGTGTGGCCGGGGCCATGGTTGGTGACTCTGAATGTTTTGAGTGTTCATGCAGCTCTGGATGCTGAAAGGCCTGTAGAGCAGAGGTGTAGTTTGTTTTTACAAGTATGGTGTGATCCTGAGACTAGCCTGTTACAGGTCAAAGTAAGGTAAGGTAAGTAAGGTTTGGAAATCCTGACAGGAAATCCAACAGGAAAAGTACTCTACACGTATTAATATGTTCTTTGTTTAACATGATGATTATCTGATTGGGTCCAAATATTTCTTTCTGTAGGTCAACTAGTACCTGCAAAGCACTTGAAATGCCAAGGTCTGGGTTTGATTCCCAGAAAACACAAGTAAAAAACTAAACTTGGAATCAAACTTGAAGTGATTTGGCTAAATGCATAAATGTAATGTTCATGTACATAGTGCAATCATAACTTTCTGAAATACTGATTTCTGACTGCTTAATTGGAAAATTGTGCTATCATATCTTTGTAAGATATGATAGCACATAATCTGTTACATAATCTGTTGTGCCTAGCAACCAGTCACCTATGCTATGCTAATGTCCTGTCCCTCATAGTACTTTGTGATGACTTCTACCATTTAAATTTTCGAGTCAAACTATTTTAAAAGTCGAATCAACTACTGCATGCCCATTTATATTTGCTTGGTAAGTACACTATGGTAGGTAGAGTGTAGTGTTTGGGAGAGAGGTACATTATCCTTTACTAATGCCACATTTATTGAGTGGGGTTCATACAAATGTAGATCTAGAAAAATTATATATTACTGGTATAAATAAGAGCTTCTAGTACACCTGTGAGTTCCTTATTACACAATTGTTCGATTTATTCATCCTTTGCGCATGACAACAGTTTAAGACATTGTTTGTAAACAATTCGTTTTGGCTACAAGGGCCATTACACCATGATCAAAACACAGATTTCCATATGAATGATAGAAAAGGCTACTTTCAGTATAATTTAAATAACACAGAGACCCACATGCACACTTCATAATGAGACCCTTGCTTAATTGCTTAGTTAAGGATTCGTTTTGCTGTTCAAATAATCTACTAATATAGTTATAGTTTATTTGTTTATGTTTCTTTTGCTTCATCAGAATAAATGCTTTGTTTCAACAAACCTTAAACTGTTGTAATAAAAGTATGGAAGTCTCCTCTCTGAAACAAATTGAAATCCAATTTAAAATAAAGCTATACATCATTATTCTTTGTTTTATGATTTAGTACAAATATTTTATCAAAAACAGTGGTAATAAAATGCATGCAAAAATTAATTTAATTTGTATTTTTAATTAATTTTATCAAATGAAAATTAAGAGCCTTTATTTTTGGCAATGTGCTGCACAACAGATACATGCTAAATTAAAACATGCACAACATGATATTTCTTTAAAAATGTTTAAATAAATTATATCATTACAATTAATACATTAGCGTTATTATAATTATAACTTTAAAGTACAGTCTATTAAACACAATACATACAAGTACAATAATAACATTTTGTATATTTCAATTTAACCAGAACTTTTATTTTGACAGGTTGTAGGGGATTTTTGAGTTTCAGAGTGTTTCACACTTAGTCTTGAATAAAACTACGAAATGTTATTTTATTTTTTGTCAGAGCAGCTCTGGTGATGTTCATATGTTTATGAAGATGTTGAAAACACCATTAGCCTCATGTGTACTTAAGTATGTAGCATGTCACTCAGACATGCAGTAATAAGCAAATATATATGACAAGTGTCTTTGTGGTTTAATGTTCACAGTCAAATAGCATATCTATGTTTAATTTAATCTATGTTAACTATTACATCCACATTGTACTGTAAATTACATGTTCACAACAATTCCGGAACAGAACCTCTTCATCTCAGAAATCATACGGCCTTAAAATATAAATGTGACATACCTTTATTTGCACGGATGGAAGGTGATTTTGGGCTAATGATAGAGATTATAAATAGCCTGTCTCTGTTTCATTTCTGCTGCATGTGTAAGCACTATGCAAGTTTACATTGTAAACAGTTCACCGTCACACTTGTATACCGTTAACAACCGTTACATGTTTAACTGCACTTTCTGTATAATATTAACGGTGTTATCCAGTTGTCAGCTATCTTCCTTATGCAAGCTATGCAAATAAAATGAGTAAGAAGTGGGCTTATGCCATTAAAAAGTTGCTGACATGTTTGTAAAAAAAATTTTAAATTCCTCTGAGTAGATGGTGGACACAAATGAAATAGGCTCCTTTATAGCACTTTACTTCTGCCCATTGAATTTTTGAAAAGGTGACCCTGCGGACCTTTTCAAAATGTTTATCTTCCTATCTTTGTTTCATCGATCTATTCTAGAGTCTCAACGGTATTAGGGGAATTACCATGTGGGGTTTGCATCTCAAAACATTTTCACTCATAGGGCTCCACGGGGCTGGTAAATAGGCCCAAAAGACCCATGATTTTTGGAGAAAATTAATATATAAAAATGTGTTTATGGCTTCAGGGAAACCTGAAAGGAAATTAGCTCTGGAGGAAATAATTAGTCCATTGCGTTTACTTTCTTAGAACCATGATTTAGATCTTGATGTCTCTTGACTACAAACTTCAGCATTCTTATAATAAGTTGAACCCATGTGGTGTTGCAGGAAGTAAAGTATGAAACATTTTGTTGCTGACTTTAATGCACCATTTGCAGTGTTTGAAGATGCCAATGAAGTATAATCTATTCAGAGATGTTAATGACTTATCTGTGTATAATTATTATTAAGGCCAGTCCCTGAAAGCCGGCACATCAATTTCTACTTGCTTTTTCAAACCATTCCTCTTTTCCAACCTCACACCACACCATGCCCGTCATTCTGATTCATTCAATGTCTTATTCATTGACACCAATGAGTAACCAACCCCCTCCTCCAGCCACCAGCAGAGCCCTCAGGTCTGTTGTGTCTGACTGTACCGTCTGAGATGTAGACATATACATAGATTAGCCCAACACAGCCCAGTAGCTCTGTGAGTCAAAATACAGAATGCAAAATGACACTCACAGTCAGATTCTGGGACAGGAACTTAAGATTGACTCATTTGTGGTCTTTGAAATAAAGAACTTCAAATTACTTCTGAGAAGCAATTTACCTACCTTTTTACATATTATTCATTTTACTTATATTATTTGCTTATATAAGTAATTTCTGTCACTTACAACTGTAGTCATTTACTTTTTAATATGTGTACTTGATTTTGACAATGTCTGTATTTTTATATGCAATGTCTGTATATGCAGTTTGCACCCTAATAAAAAGCTGTTTAGCCAAAACACAGTATCAATTTCTAAGATAATGGTACTAAGATAATCTTATCCCAGTGAAATAAAGACTTTATATCTATACCATGAAAGTGCCCTGAATTTAATCCCTTTTCCTATGAGTTTTGCAAAATCCAGTGGCTACACATTTGTACCATTTGTTTTTGTGTGTTGCATTGAAATAGAAATGCATACACAACACAAACACATTAAAATTTCTAACACTTCTATTTCAACAGGCTTGGAAAACTAATCAAACTAATACAAAGTAGGTACTCTGTTGGTCTATTAACATTCAAACAATTGGTAGACCAATAGGTAAACACTAATGTGTCTAACTGATTTAATTAAAAACATTGAGGACACCAAAACTAAAGAATGCAGGAGTGCAGAAGTCGCCCATTAAACATATGATTATTCACATGAGAGTGACATATTGGGGAAGACAGAAAGACAGTAATCTTTAACACAACATAATTATCTCATTTCAGTGTCTTAGCCTGTTAATACTCGTGAGCATCAGCAACTATTAACAGCAGCTAACACATTAATGGATCTGATGTGGACTTGTCCTTAGTGAAGAATTACTAACTTTTTTCAGACATAGGTTAAAAAAAAGCACACAACAGTACACATAAACTTCCTTCAACTGCGAAGCAGAAGAGAGCATTAGCATCACACTTCAGAATTAAGTAAACACATTCAATTAGCATGCTTTTTCTCAATTTTCATTAGAATGGTAGTCCCCTCCGGCTACAAGGATGTAAACAAACTGGGTACACGCTTGACAATTGCCCACTTTTTGTCAGTCTGCTTAATCTGTGAAGGTAGAATAACAAATACCAAAGTATCATTCTAGGCCTCTTCATTACCCAGCAGTCCTTCTTTTCCCCAGGGGCAATTAGGGAGTTAGATTTATTAGACATAATTAAAAAACTACACTGCTCCTGTTTCCAGCCCTGATATTTAATTTGCTCACTATAATGAAACAGGGAAAAGTAAGACCTGGCTGCAGACACCGTGGGCTGCAGATAGCTACCTTGTAGGATTACTGAGGTTCCTTAGTGATAAAAAGAGTGTACCCCAGATTAGTAGATCCAAGAGGTATTTTAGGGCATGTTCAGAGTATGGGACACACATAGTACTTACTGTAAGTGTCTGTATTGTAGAGATTAGTCAAAATCACTGAATAAATTGATTTCATTTCACCACACCTTTGAGTGGCTATATTGATAATGCTACTTAATCCTTAATAAATTACCAAAACATTCATTTAGTTTTTGGATTTAATTTGACCATATATTTTACTATGTAAAAGAAACATTAAGAATTTATTTTAAATCATTGAGTTTAGGAAAGTCTGCATGTAATGCCTGTTGAAATGTTTATCTTCAAAAGAGAATGAAAGATTGTCTGTATGCTTTAGTAATGACTGACATTGTACACAGACACGCAGACATTCACTGTTTGTGTGATAAAGAACGTGTACATACGGCTTATATCTGGAACTAAACATGTGCCGCCATTTGTTAAGAGGTGGGAAGTGCTTTACATATAATGTTTTAACAGAAATATCACTTAAATATCACTGTCATTTCAATGTCAAAAGTTTTGATTTTCACTGTATGTCTTTATGGCAGGATTTTAGATTAAAATCTATTGCAGTTCTGACTGAGCCTGGTTCATCCAACCTATTTCCGACTAAATGAATTCCAGCAGAACTTTCAGCTCTGATGTTTATATTATGGGATAGAAAAAAGGAAAGGCATATTTGTTCGGCTTAGTCAAATCTCTGCTTCTGTAGTGACAAGATGTAATCTTTAAACAAAAGCTTCAGTTTCCAAGATCTTGAAAATCTTACTTTTATGCTGTGTGTGTAATTGTCTGATAACTTCAAAGAAGGGCCTTATTTACAGCGATTGTTGGTAAATTTTGTCTAATATGGCAACAACAAAGAAAACGTATAATTATATAATTGTGCTTGAGCAACACCTTAATTCCCCGGATAGCTACGTGCCCTAATTCTGTCAGGGAAAGTTCACACCCTCATTTTTTTTCTTTTCCTGAAGGAGCAAGATGCACAACTGTTTACTCTATACCTAGAGTAATACAAAATGCAGCATTAGGTCACCTTGCGTTGGGATAATGCTTACTTACAACGTAAGAATGTATTAATGTTTATTATGTATGTTTGTACAAAATAATTTCATGTTGGAGCACTTAGAATAGAGTTAAAAGGGAGGAAATAAGCACATTTCTGTTCTCAGAATAATTGTTGCATTTCTAAAAATAACATCCTTTAGTAATATTTGCAGAAGCTGAGATGGAAATCCCCTTGGATGAGATGCCCAGCGGTTAAAAGATTTTGCAATATACTTCCCTATATTTCTTGCATCTGCATGTAACAGTTATATATCGGCATCCATGACAACATTTTTTGGTTTTGCTTTATGTTTTCCTACTCTACAGACAGTTAAAAACCAAGTCATACAGGAAAAACGAACATATCAGTCATTCATTTAAGATCACCTTCTCAGAACTCCTCTGAGACTTCTCACTTCCTCTTACGAGAAAAAGGCCAAATAAGTTTGACAATGATGTGTGCTGCTTATATACATCAAACTGAATCAAGTGAATTCATTCAAAAAATAGGTTCTGTGTAGATTTAGTGTAGATGTTCTGAACGTGAGACAAGCAAGCCTGTTAAGGATGCATATTAACATATTGGTGTGTTTCATAATACAGTATTGTCAAAACCAATGCATTTATCTGTTGAGAAAAGGTTAACATATATATTGCACATTGGTACAGAATTTTTTTTTTATGAAAAATAAGTGAAAAGGATGATGTCACTGCTGTTAACAACTTTAGTCATAAAAAAATGCACAAAGTGGTTAAAAATAGAATATTTATATGGAGGCAAATTATTGCTAATCATGTATATAATATGAAGTGTATGATACTTCTGTAATTTCTCTAGTTATAAGACATATTTATGTGTTGTTTAGTGTTAAAACAGAACAATGTGAATTTGATTGTGACTATTAAACAGTTTATTAAACAAATACTGTATTTAGCAAATTACAAATTACTGTATATATATTTAGTTTCAAAATAGTGTTTAAATTATATTTTTCTGTTTATTCCCTTGTATCATAGTGTTCATGTAGTGTGTCTGTTGGCCTTTCTTTGAGGTGTATCTGTGTGTTTAGCCTGCATATGTGTGTTCATGTGTATATAAATCAAATTCCACGGCTCATACTGCCCTGCAGCTGCTTGTTCACTCAGACAAGCTTCAGTCAGCCTAAGAACACTTTGTCTACCTTCTCATAACCCTAATTTGCCAAGAAGCGGCATGCTTGTCAGAGGAATGGGGGACTGATGAAATCTGTCAACTCATTTCAAAACACATTTTTATTTATTTATTTTATCTCTTCATAGTCATTCAGACATGCAGCCTTTAGAACCAGGATCAGTTATTTGAGCCTCATCTTTTCAAAGGAGTGATTGATTTGTTTACAAATCAGATTGATTTGATCAAGTTCTCATAGCACTTCTTGAGACTTTTTGAAATATTTACATTTTTTAATTTATTTTCGATTTTGTTTGAATTTATTTTCGAATTAATTGATTAATTTAGATTATTAGTTTGTTCAATTGTAATTTTACTTTTTCACAATTATTGCATAATATTTGTGTGTAATGGAATAAGGGGATCTATTATGAATTTTGTTGCATAATTACAGAAATATTATCTAAAGTTTAGCTGGAAAAAATAGCCAGGGGTGTTCAGATGACAACTGGAATAGTACAATAGACGGATGTTATATAACACATTATAGCTACTTTATATTTTGTAATGTTTAAATGAGAACTTCACTTGATGTTGTTTTACTCTCACTATTTAAAAAACAGTAAGCTGATTGGAGGGTGAAGGGTGAAAGCTGGAGCTGAGTTGACGGTAAGCTGTATTGGTATATGTGCATGTGTGTACATGTACATTCAGATGTTTGAGACTTTGTGGTTCTTAGGTCCTCACTGTATTGTTTTAAAGAGTGAGAGAGAGAGAGAGAGAGAGAATGATGTACCAGCACTTTCATTTCCCCAATTTGGCATCTAGCTCTCCAACCTTAATAAAGAATAAATTCATACAGAAGCACAGAGACACAAAATTCAGCAATAAGCCAAAAGCCAAGTGTGTCTTCGAGCACCTTTGGTAAAATTAGCGTTTAAGTATCTTTGAAATTTGATGGTTCTTATAGTCATACAAGTAAATCCTAAACAACAAATCATTTTCATAGTGCGGGTTTGAATTCTTAATGTAATTATTCAAAGATTCTTTTAATTCACAGATATGCATAGTAGAGAAAGGTACTTTGAATTGTAAGAATGAGCCTGGATTTTAATGTAAAGCTATACATTTGGTTTTGCCTCATCACAGTTCATTCAGAAAAGTCATTAATGTTTAATATAATTTATTAAAAAGATTTTACATGCAGGTACAAAAGCTGAAATACCCTGTTGTTTATCTAAATGTACTATAAATGAGTACATTTAATTATTCTATGAGCTTTAACACGTATTTTAGCTAAAACAATAGCAGCAATAAATGCATAGAAAAATAAAATACACAGTGAAGAACTCATTTTGCCCTTCGGCTGTACAAGCATTTGTCCTCCAGGCTTAGTTTATATATTTGTTTACCGATGAGACTGTATGGAATAAAAAAAAAACAGTTTTAGTTTCAGTTTCATGTTCAGATGTTGGATTCACTTAGGCTGTGTATATATCATTCTATCAGTAAAACACTGTTTACCACATTGTTGTCAGCCAATCCATATCAGTTACATGGCCTACCGTCATGAAACTGTACCATTTGTTTCAGCCAGCAGACTATGGTCTCTAATCTCTTCAAGCTGTCTGGGGTGGGGTTTGTGTGTTTTAGCTGGTGGCTGCTCTGGGGATTATGTTGCGTGGGTGTGTGAAAGATCTGCCATGGTCTAGCTGCTCAGTGCTCGGCCCAACTAGAATTGCCACACGGCAATTGGCTGATTCGTTGGGACATGCTCCATGAATCAGAGGTGACTGTGGCCATGCACCCTGTTGTTTACAGGCCATTGAAATGTATTTGCTACAATTACAGGACTGTTGTGTCCTGACAAAAATTAACCTCTCAGGAAGCAAGCTGTGGTACTCGTTAAACAAAGCTTGACCACATTGAAAACACTGCCTCATCTACAATTGACATTTGTTTGTCACATCATTTTTGCACACTTAGTCTTAAAGACAGGCAAGTCTGTAAGAATAGCTTCTTAAAAAAGCAACTGTACATAAGAGAACAACAGACAAACAGTATGTGAAACAGTGGGTGAATCATTTTAAAATGAGAAAATTCTAGTTTCTGTTAAATTCATGTTATAGAGGCCTTAGATAATACAAAATGTCTAGCATTGTTTGCAGCCCTCAACAGTTTCCTTATTATAATCAAAACTGGAAACATCACAGCTTTGCACAGCTTCACTTTAAAGCCATCCATTACTAGTACAGATCTCATAAGTGTTCCATCTTCCAATCAGAAGTTAGGGCCAAAAGAAGCAGGAAAGAAATAAAAAGAGAAAAGATTGCTCTGAATATTACTACAGCTGAGGTCATTAATGAGCATTTCTCATGCTGTCATGGCAACCATTAGCACAGTAATGTCACTAATAGCATTGGAGACAGAGCATGGGAGTGATGTGAAAATTATTGTCAGATTCAATTAGGATCCTTCCTAAGTACCCAGCAGGTCCTGTCTGCAGTCATCATTGATTATACCCTTAATTAAGGGTGAAAAAAATGTGTGAAAATGCTTCAAGAGTCAAAACACAGAACACTAACTTATTATAACATAAATTCATCCAAGTACATTAACAATAACACAAGTCATTCTTAACATTCTTTCTTTTTAACCTCAGCAACAGAACACATGTTATAATCAAGAAGTGAAAACCATCAACTGAAAAACACATGTTGGTTTCAGCGCAGGTGGCTGGTGTGGAAGCAAGTGAAACTATAAAGAATTTATTGGATTGGGTGGTGGCATTATATTGGTGATTCATGCTATCTTTATGTGTTTGGACACTGTGGAATGTGGGTGGTTGCAGGACTGCCACATGAAAGCAGACAACTGGAAACTGGCATAACTGTGGCCAGACGTCCACAGTCCTGGCAGCTTATGCCAGACCCTCACTTCACCCCACCCCAGACTATACAAGCTTTTGATAATATACTCAATTTAAGACATTGTAGCATGTACCCAACTTGGTTACTGAAGGATACATTTGTTATTTTGTGACATCTTCAGGAAGATAGTTACTGTATATAAAGTTTGCTTCAAGTGGGCAATGTTGTATGTACCAATATCAAACCACTCTTTATATAGAATTTAGGTAGAACTCTAGTTTGCTATTAAATCATAAATTTATGACTACTAATTATGTTTAATAACTTGCTGGAGCCTCATGATACATTTTTGACAAAGATCACATTATAAAAGTACTAAGTAGTATTTTATTGTGTCAAAGGTACCTAACTTGCACTAGCTTGTGGTTAAAATCTGTTCACACAACATTGTGAAACTACTCTCTACACTCTACACTGTTTAAAAGGCTTTCTGATTCATTTACACAGAATTCATGGAATGTTGAGGCTGTCTAAACAGCAGCCCTATGCATTGCATGAATTCAAAGCCATGATAAGGGCCTGAGTTAAGGTCCTCACCTCAGCATAGTAATTAGATGTGCCTTATTATGTGTTCTCGCTCCCTGTGCAAGAGGTCGTAAATGACATATTTTGTTCATTTGCAACTAATTTTCTTTTTCAGGCAAATTAATCACATTGTTTGACCATCCCTGACATTTTGTTGCTTCAGTTAATGAGCCAAGACCTTGGACCTCAGAGGTTATACTAAGGCCAATACTAAGACTCAATTCTGTTGATTTGACATTCCAGGCAAGTTAGTCCTCATGCAACCAAATGTTACATGAAAAACATCAGTATAAAAACAGGCAGTATTTTGTTTTAATTTCCAGACATGCCTAATCACTCTATTGTAAGTGTGGACATTCATCGCTCTCCAGAGCTTTATCACAGTATATCTACAGATTTGTTTAACTGAGGAGGCATGAATAACATTTAGGAGAACATTATGTGTCCAGTGAAAACTTGTGCCAAAGCATGTCCTATGTGCTCCTCCTTGGAACTGGATTCTGGCTGTTTGCCATTACCTTCACAAAGAACATGCAGAAACCCAGAGGCTTAAAGACCATGCCTGGGTGGAGTGTCTCTCCCTTGGGTTTCTATGGTCTGGGAACTAGTCCTAGAGTTTCCTTTGGGACCTACTGGTTTCTAGACTGGGTGCACTCCTGTGGTTTACATTTATGTACTAGGCATTTATCCATTTATATTTTATTCAGACTGGCTAACATTTGAGGCATTTAAGTTTTATAATTTATCTGTTGTGTCTTCCCTAAAAATCAAACCCATAACCTCGGTAGTTGAGAAGTGTAGTATTCCTTACTTTGAGAAAGATCTAAATGAGACGTATGGACAGAACAATAAGACTGGCTTAGTTTGTTTGCCTGGCATGGTAGGAGGTATGGCCCGGGTTCATTCCGCACATGTCAAAACAGTGTATTATGTGCGGGGCTGGACCCCCAAATGGTGCATATCAAATGACCTCAATTACTCCAGACTGCCGTCCACAACACACAACATGCTGCACTTTGCACGAAAGCATCTCATTTGAAGTGTACGCTTGCAAATTATTCCAGAGCCAAAACCAAAATTATATGAACTGAAACAAATCTATGGGTTTTGTGTGGATGGTAAATTCCTTCAATTTTTGTGGGGACTTCTGAAGGTTTAGCCTTTGAAAAAGCACTTGTGGCAGCTGAGTAGGACTGGTGCATTGTAATTGGCTGCATTTAAAGAGGATGAGATGATCTTCAACTGCTGGCCATAACAAATGTCTTGCAGACATGTCCCGAGATGTGTAGAAATAAATATTTATTTGTAATGTTGTTATTGTTTATGGGCATGTCACTTTTATATGACAAAGGCAAAGACATGCTGTTTTAAATATATTTGTAAAACAAAAATACAATAGCATTTTAATTTCTTAAAAAGAAACATGGGCTTGTTTCATTCAATCATAGTTTTATATTTTGCAATGTGAATTGGTTACCAACACATTTAATAAATTCTAGTGTGAATATAATTGCAATTTATTTGCGTTAACTACCTGTGTCTAATCTAGTCTAATCTAAATCTAATCTAGTCGACCTATCTAGTCAGTATTTGCAGCTGGCAGATGAAGTCTTGTAGTGTGTGATGTCTAAAGATTCTGCTAGTGGAATTTATGGGCCAGTTGTTGCAGGTCGTCCTTGCAGTGATTGTTTAAACATGTTTAATATTTGCAACTTATGATAACCGGATTTAGTTTATTATTATTAACATTTTGCAAAATATCTTCTTCTGTGTTAAGGAGAAAATAAATATGCAGGCCTAAAACATATTAAGGGTCAATACATGATGACGAAACTATTCTATTAAAACTTCAAATGTATTTCATAATGTGGTAACTCAACTTAAACACTTGGCCCAGTTTACAGAAGCATCGCAAAAGGCAGCCCTTCAGTTCCTCAATCTTCTTTTAGTACACAGTGCACATTAATGGAATACATATGGTAGCTACTGTACTAACTGAAAAATATATTACAGCTGTCTGCGTTGTCACTCACTTAGATGGACAGCAGGAGCTCATTAGACTTTAGCCAGGCTAATATTATTATGGATAAATAAAGAGGACAACCAATACCTGTTATTATCCCATTATGCAATCTGACCCTGGCCTGCAGTCTTTTGGACCTCAACTGTTTGTTCTGGGGCGTATTTATAACCTTCCCTCATTTTGACTTATAGTATGTTCTGAGCAGAAGTGAGAAGCTGAGAGATGCCTAGCCAAAAATGGCTGCTAGGCTAGGTTTTCACTTTAACTCTATTTACAGAGGCAGTACACGCGAGCCCTGAGCTTTAGCTGCTATATGGAAAGTGTTCCCAAAAGCTGGCCATAATTGCTCTTTAGCTGCCCAGTGGAACCAGCTTAGACCGCTCACCCCAAAACTATATGCCATACTAGTATGTACAACTGCCTTGTCCATCTCTGACACATCTTTAAAAGGCTTAGGCCCAGTTCTTAATCACCCAGTTTAAAGCAAGCACAATTCTATCCAAGTGTAGACACATTGGGGCCTCTTTAAAGACTATTTAGTACAAAATGTGACTGTAGCTAAGTTTTGATGATTATTTTAGGCTGTGTGTATTTGAATCCATAAATCATGACACTACTGTTGCTGTTACATGTGCATGTGTGGTTTAAGCACTCTCACGAATGCGCACTGAAAAGCAATAGTGGTTTCCACAATTTTACTGTAAAAACGGCTTAAACATTGGTTTGTTTTCACCTAAATAAACTGCATCAGAAAAAAGTGGAAAATACATTTTGTCACATTTACCCAACCTGATTAATATATATGCCAGTTTTACTCAAGTATTGCCTGCAGTAGTTAATTTTGCTTTTGTCCAAATGCAAACATGAGGTAATTTTCATGTTCAGCTTTCACTTGGCATATTTAAACCTTAAATTGCCCATTCTTCTTTCTCTGCTTTTTTTCAATAGAAGACATGCCATCTGTTTTTACTTTCTTCTTGCTTCATTTCTCCTTATGGCACTTCACAGCTTCTTTTTTTCAAAATATATTTTCTGACCACACCTCATATACTCCACTATTAAAAAAAATTAACAGAGAACATCCAAACAGACAAGGTAACAAAACACACCAATGTAACAGGAACAAACAAGACTAAAGAATAAAAGGAAATAGTAGGGTAACAATTAGTTAACAGTTAGTGGTAAGAAGGCACAGATTGCACAGAGGCACGTGATGAAAAGAGAAAATTAGAACTACAGGAAACACAGGTTAAAAACAAAAGTTTACAAAATAAAGGACAGATCGCTGGGCACTATTGGTTGCTAGTAGACACATTATTACTAAAAGCAGATATAGTGTCATGTCATTGGTTGTTGCATGTCTCATAAATTAAAGCAATTTTTTTTAGATAATTTTGGTATAATTTTGGCATAATTATGGTATATTGTCTTTTAAAAGCTACGTGCTTTCTTTAGATATTGTATTCTTTTCGTCCTACTGTACTGCAACATACATGTTAATGATGTCTATGCAGTATGCATAATGTTACTTTTGTCAATTATAACAGGTTTTCACTTGTGTACATTTGGGAGCACACTCTACATTTGAGAAATGCTGTCCAGCTAGGATAACAAAGAAAGTGCTGGAAAAATGGAATCTTGCTGACCTTACTTCACGCCTGGAATATTGCAGGCCTGGTAACCTTGGTTTCATATGCTGTTCTTTGAAAATATTGTGCTATTTGGATCATTGTAAAGCATTACAGAGTGCTTAGGGTGTAATAACTTTGAATGACCAAATCCTGGGATTTTATCAGTCTACATAATAAAGGAAAATGGTGACTACATTTGCTTCAGTGGAAATGAAGAGATAAAACGTTTTCCTGGAAATGAATGAATTTAACAATTTTTAGATGATTTTAGATATTGTCTCATAATGGGTTTAAATACACAATAAATGTTTGTGTTCTGTTTAATGGCTGTATTTGAATAAACAGATTCAAATTGTAATAAATTTGAAACATTTAAAATGTGGCAAAATTATGCACATGTCTTAACAATCATGTTTTAACATGATTCTAGCATGATTTAGCATTGTTTAACATGATGTTAGCATGATGCCATGAGAGTTGTTTGCTAGGGTAATATAATATGGCTACAGTATGAATGTTTTTATAACATTCTAATGCAGAGCTGAGAGCTGACGTCACAAAATTCACAAAATTGCTTTGCAAGCACCACTAACTAGAACACATTTATATGATTTAGTGAACACCATCCTTTATTGGCTTACTTTAGAAGCTTTGAGGAATTTAGAAGAGTTGAGGGCATACTAGGTATTTAATATAATGCATTTAGAGTCTATACAAATGTTTTGATACTGGATTGTATATTTTGCAAATCAATGTCTTTTGGTGGTTATGGCCCTGTAGCCAGTAGAAGAAGTCATATACTTTTTTTTTAACTCCAGGGAACAAAACACAGAACAAAACCAGCACTCCAGACCCAGACACATTAAACACACATTATAGCATTAAAACTTCATTTCCACTGCAGTGAGATATTTTTTCTAACCAAATGATCTTAGTCTAGATCAAAAAAGTAAAAAAGGTTGCCCCGGTCCAACTTTCAAGAGACAATTAGAGCCGTTGTCATTTTTTATGGCTCAGCTGCTGTGGTTAAGCTTTCCTGATTAAAATTGTAAATTGTACAGTAAATTTCCTATTCCATTAGCAGTACTTATAGCCAACAAATGTCCATTTTAGAGGGTATTTAAGTGTGTTGATTTTTCATTTGCGCGCTCCTTGCACGAAATGAAATTGGTAATTTATAAGAAAGAGAGAGGAAATGAGAATGGCTTTGTGTACACATCCCTCTGGCAAAGCATTCCATAAACTGAGAGGTAATCACAATAATTGTCTGGTGACAGAATATGCTGATTATATGATTATTTATGCATGTAATTGGCATTATTGTTATTTTTAGCTGGAAGTTAATTGCTAATGTAGATCCTGTAATTGGATCAGCATATTGCAACATTGCAATTCTATTAGCTCCTAATAACTGCCACAAAGTGGGAACACTTGGAGTGGGTGGAAGTTTTTTTTTCTGTTTTGGAGGCTAAGTATCTGTCTCTGTGGTACAGGGAAAATGATAATGCTTAAAAGCGTTTAATTAGAAAATATTACAGAATGATTTGCCAATAGAACCTGTAAAATTTTGGGGAAATCATGGTTCTTAAGGATAAAATAATTCATATTCAGTATTAAAATTTAGTATTGAACATATATTAAATGTAAGACAGAGTGATACTAGGGAAAGAGTAAGAAAGACACTACATACACCTCTCGATGGTCTCTAAAAAGTATGACCTAACAGGTGGTTTAAGAGAGAAACAGAGAAAGCTGGTTGTATTTCCTCCATCTTTAACAATCATATCAAACTGAGTAAAAGTGGTGATGTCTCAGTGAGCTACGTCAAAAGATAAGAGCAAAGGCTGGGCAAGGTAATGAATCATTTGACAGAGGCAACCTTTGTTATCAAATGAAGGCACTGGAGCGCAAGTGTCTCAGTCACAGAGGGGATGGGTCCAGTCTCCCCACTGATATGAAAGACTCATTAAGGACTTATTATCATGCTGACATGAGACTTAATTGACAGGGTCAGGTATTCAGCAGTGATTGTCTCCACCTCCTACCGTGATATATGTGTCTGTATCAGTCATCTCACTCCTGACTATCAAATCACAAGGAGAAAGGGACAGTTGAGATGTGGTTTTTTCCAAAACCTGTATCTATCTCTCACTATCCATCTCTAAGTCACCCTACATTATTTCTGACAAGGACTCTCTTGGGATGCTGCTTATTCAAAAATCCAGAGGGCTTCAAAAATACAAAGAAATACCTGTGGACAAGAGTCTATGGCATATCTACAGATTTCTATTGCGGTATATCGTGTACGAAAGAGCCAGTACAAAAGTCTTGGACTACATTGAAAAACAAGATTCCCCTTCATTTTCCCCACTTAACGTAGCCTAAAATTATTTCTATTTAAGACTAAAATCATTTTTATTAACAAATATAATGAAAAAAAATAATGAAACAACTACATTGCATAGCAATAAAAGTTCTTCAATTTAGGAAAGCAATTGTTGTAAGAATTGTAATAAGATGATGGTGGAGCTATAAAGCCCACTACAAAATATAATTTTATACCAAATATTAGGAATTTTGAACTGCAAAAGGAATATTTCTCTGAAACTATGCTGATAATATACTAGTTAGGATGATTAGAATGATTTGAATAAAAAGATAGATCAGTAAATGGATTACTGAATAAATTAAATAAAAAACACAACTGAAGTATTTTCACTGCCACCACTGTTAACCCTTGTAAAATACCTAAGAACTTGAAGACTACACTAAGAATATGAAAGAGTTTTAGAGAAGTAACACACAATTGTAAAATGTGTAAAACAAAAGAAGGTTCAGAAGGAAGGTGGATGACTTTTAAAAGATAAAGACAGCTGCGCTGTTGTGCGTTGTGTTTGTTTTCATTCAAGAGTATTTTTTTCCGTGACAAAAGACATGATATTGTGTCGCTCTCAGTCAGAATCAATGTGGAGATCTGAGTTGATTTGGAGATCTGAGTTGATTTGTTTGAAAGTAATGCAGAGTAAGCTGGGCTTCAGTCTGCTTGTGTATTGGTTTTCACTGACAGTGTGAGGACATAAAAAATACTGTAATAACATGCTGTCATTGTAAACCTAATGATGCATGTCTGTCCCCAGTCCCCAGACTGGCAGGGTGAGAGCCACTCACTATTCTCTCTCTCTCTCTCTCTCTCTCTCTTACAGTCCCCCACCCCCACACACATACAATCATACTCCATTTTGTGACTAAGTGAAATGACACAGCCATGACACACACGATGGGTAGCACCCTATTACAGTGCACACAGGCAGACACACACATATAATTGTGCTGTTCTAAAGCCTACCGAGGAGAGCTGCCTACTGAGGAAACATTTTAAGGCATTGTAGGAGTGCTCCAAATGTGAGGCCCATCTCAAAAGTTTAACTGAAATTTAAAGCAAATTTAACTGAAATGTAAAAAAAAAATGAAAATATAATCAAATGAAAAGACACTTGGGTGATTTTTTTTCTTGGTAGAACACTGAACAAGGTTTATTAATGAAACCATACGTCTGGGGTGTTTGTGTCTTGTGGAAAACCATGAAAATAATCCATTATTTGATAAAAATCTTGACTTGTGCATACTCTCTGTGTAAGAGCAGAGGCAAACAATGTAGTTCACTTCTCTACTCCTGTTATGGATCACCCTTGTTATGGTAGTTACGTATTATTATCTACTTAGTTTAGATGTCAGGGACCTGTACCCTGCTTAGCTTAGATGCCAGAGCTTGTGGATTGCCACCACTAATGTTGTTAATAATATACAGTTTTATGCACATACTGATAGTTTCAACCTCAATCCTGTATAACTTACTGGAAACACATGGATTACTTTCATGACGTGTAGATACCCATAGCTCAATTGGTCGAGCATTACATTACATTTACATTTATTCATCTGGCAGACACTTTTATCCAAAGTGATCTACAGTAAATTCAAGGTACACTTTTTATTATTAGTATTTGCATTCCCCGTGATTGAACTTAAAGCATACATACTGTGTACCTTGAATACAATGTGAATCATGTTCCAACGCATTAGACAAATTTTGTAAATTAGAAACCACCAGCTAAAGGGCACATCAAACATTGCTGTGCCTAGAGCTATTTGTGTCAAATGAGTTGTTGTCTGCAGTATGTATTGTTCCAAATCAGTAACTTTCAATAGTTGATCAATAATGGAGATTCAATAATGGTCAGGATGCTGCATTAAAAGACTATTGCCTGTATAGACAGTGTATAGAGAGTATGGTGAGGCAGCTCACCTAGGGTTTTGTAGAAAAGCTGCTTAGTTGGTGAAGCTGTTTTCCAACCCTCAGGCTTTGTTTAAACAGCATGGGTTGATAAAGCTCGTGTGAGTGTGCATCAGTGCTTGGAGTTGCCCAGCCAAGATACAAATTCCATGGAACAAGAGATTTCTATTAATTAAATCATAATTGGGTTTTATATATTTATTTGCTTCAGACTTTTGGCAGAAAAGAGGAGCAAGATTAGACAGAGATTTACATGTAAAATGTAAGAGATTAATTAGAGTACCTTTCCAAAGATGAAATAATCTGACTGCCTGCAAGGCACACAGATGGCTCTGTATGCTTGCTAATTTGCTCCTCTTTCAAGGTCATTAGTTCTATTTGGTGAACTATCAGAATGTTAATTTGGGGATGGTAAGATTTATGTATGGCATAAACAAGAACAATGCCCTTGTTGTAAACACAGTTGTAAACTCTATTGTTTGTAATCCTGTACCATACAAGTAGGTCCCCTGCTCTTGTTTAGTTAGGGATAAATTAAGATCTGGACATTTCAGTTTATCTTGTCAAATGCATAAACACATATGGTAACATTTCTTTTATACTCTGTGGTGTAAAATGGTGTATAAAATCTTTTTTCTTCATTCAATATTAAAGACAAGTATAGAGATGTACAAGGTGAGAAGGATGTAAACATTTCATGTATTTCATAATCTACTTCCACTTCTACCTTTCTCAAATGTACAGTTCTCCCAGGTGGTCTTGCTAGAAAGCTGTACCGCTCTCATTTTTCCAATAAAAATGAAAGAAAAGAAATTTGCCATTTTCTTTTCCCTCTTTAGAAAAGAGCTATTTGTTTTGCTAGGCAGGAAATGAGTTTTGACATAATGGATTTTCGCCATGCATTACATATACTAGGAAAGGGTCATTCTAAAATAAGGGTTATGCTGCTTTGTTTGCTTTAAACTCTGAGGATTAGGAAGTTTTGAATGGGTTTGAAAAATGTGTTACTTTATAGTCAACCATTCTTTATTACGTTGTAATAACTTATAAATCAAATAATTACATTGGTATAAAACATTATGCTGCCTTGTCCAGCGTGTGAGAAAAGCTTTGATAAATGAGCAAATTTATTAACTATAATAGCTCACACCTTTTAAATAAGTTGATTTGTTCTGTAACAGTCCTGACTTTATTATATTGTGGACTCTGTTGTGACATCTTGCTGTTTTTAGACTAGTACTAAGTTAGTACTAGTTCTTTTTTTGCTCTTTGAAGTTGAAAAGAAGACATACAATTAATTAATTTCCCTGCCTCCAATCTTTTCTCTTATAATAATGAAGAAAAAGGTTTAATCAATTTAAGTAGATTTTTCTTTGGACAGTGTTCTCAGTAGAGGACAGGGTGTGAAGCTGTGCCCCCTTTATAGTAATTTATTCTCAATTTTTCCAACCCTTTATCTTACTTCATTTGTTATGCTTTTGGAGTCATTTCATAGAGCTTGGATATGAGTTTCCTTTGGGAGAGATGATATGGTCAGGGAGATACCATCTGCCCATGGGGGAGGGGTGGACTAGTCATTTTAAATTCCGTCTTTATGGTTTAGCTTTAATGACAGATTAAAATTATGGGCTATGTAGAACATGTAACAAAGCAGGGCGGTGGAAAATGAAAGACCTTGTTTTTTTCTGAAAAACAGAAAAAATAGATCTAAATCTAAAGAGACAATGACTTTTAATTTCAGGGTTAAAGGTGGGTTTATTTTTATTTATATCAATGACAGTTAAAGTTTGGTCAAATGAGAGCTTTATAAAAGGGTTTAGTTGCTGTTAAGGCATTTAAATAATCTGGGACAATGCATTCTTCCCTCAGATACACTCACCAATTGATTTTAAGATGCTTTATATATAGAATAAGCTTATAAAGTTTGGAGTTAAGAAACCTAGTTAGATTTGTTTTAGCTGAGAAGTTTTATGCCAATATGTCAATATTTAGTTTGCTAGTAAGACATATTCCATCTTTCATCTTCAAACATTTTTATTTATTATGATTGTCATAAAATGAGAATCGCTAATAATAAATATATATATATATTTTTAATATCGCAAGGACTACTGTAAGGCATCATATTAGCATATGCCAAAACAGTCTTTAATGAAGGAATCCAAAGGATTTTATTGTCCAGGGATTAGGTTTTTCATCTTTCTCTTCCTTAAAAGAAATTTTTAGCATGATTTCATGATAATATTTTCAACTTAATATAATATGTCCTGATGCTAACTGGACATATTCGTAAAAGGCCAGTTCAACTTTTTTGACAATTTTTCAAGCAGCAGTTCTGTAGGTTGGTTACATGACTTACCTTTGTTCTCTCTCTCTCTCTGCCCAGCGTTCATTCCAGAACGCTTTCTCTGCATTTCTTCTTGCTGTCCTCATTCAGTCCTTGCAGGATATAATAATTCTGCCAAAACCAAATGAAGAAACATTATGCTCTATATCTCTAACAGTCACATTAAAGCTGCCAAAGTACAGTAAGGTATTATGGGAAAACAGAATAAAATGCCAGGCTTAATACATTGATTGGAAATGTAATAAATAAGCGTGCATAAAATTATGATACATTTAGTGTATTGGCAAAACCTAAACACCCATCTTAACGTCACACTTCTTTCTCATATAAATAACATCACATGGCGTAAATGTAACTGCTTTTCCACATAGACCACCCTATAGCTCAGTAATATCATGACAGCTGCCCCATTAGAGGATTATGAACAAGACTGTGGGTGGCAGAAGGCCACACCGAAAGATCCACTATTAAACTCCTATACAGATACTATACAGAACTGTGAAATTCGAATTTCAACAAATTATCAGAGTTCATCATAAAATAAAGTTAATAAAATCTGTAATAAAAATTCAGATTTTTTTGTCATAGTCAACCAATGAGAGAAGATGTACAACAGGTGGTAGCTGGCCATCAATCACGTTTTAAATGGGACATAAGGAAGTTCAGTATGAGAAATGAGGTTATGTGGCACTGGCCTGATCATAACGGTTTGGTTGCACAACAGCATATTGAAGGTGTTTCGGGAACGCTTCAGTGGTTGTGACAGTATTGAGGTTTGCGCTGCATGGATGTGCTTGCGCAGCAGTTAGTGTGGTTTGTTCAGTGTGTTTTAAATCTGGACTTTAAGTTTAAGCAACAGATTTAGGAAGTCAAATGCAAAACCAAGAAAGTGATCATTAACTCTAGCAGATGTCAGCTAAAGTTAAAAGCATGAAAACAAGAAGCAGAGGGACAGATTCCTTAAATGGATGCACTATAGTGTGTCATTTTCATGCAAATGGTCACTTACTGCAAAACAGTCTTATTTGTAAGTTTTGGTGCAATTCAGTTATTATTGCATTGATGCTTTGCAATTCAATTATTATTGCATTTTTTATTAATGCATTTATTATTGCATTGTATTTTTATTGTGCACAGAAAACAAGCAGTCTTTATTTGCACATAGAATGCTATTACAAATGCAAATTGCACATTTTCAACTAATCAATTTAAATTTAAACTAATCAAATTTAAACTAATCAAATGATGTAAAATGGTGTTATACTTAGACATGCGGTACATGAAAAACTCATTTAAATGCACTTTCAGCATTTTACAGAGCTGATGCAGGTGTCTGAATTGCAGTGGTAGAGAGATGCTGCACTGTCCCAGTAAAGAGCTCTGCTTTATCCTCAATAATCTAGCAGTCACGCTAGATCAGAAATTGCATCACACATATAGCACTAAACATTAAACTTGTTTAAAAAATTTGACTTGTTTTTGCCATTTCCTGGTTTTGCATAATACCTGTAAATGACCTCCCCCGCACACACATACACACAGAAAAAAAAACATTGTGTGTATGTGCATTTGTCTGTGGAGCTGGGCATGCATGCATTTTCATCTATATAAGTGTGTGTGTGTCTGGTGACTCAGTAGCAGATAAATTTCGGGATAGCTTGTAATGGTTCAGATAGGCCACTCTCACCCACGGTGACAGGGAGATTGGACAGTTAGGAGACAGAGTGCAGGGAGAAGGGCCCATACACAGCCTCATTAGCCATGTAGAAATATCTCCCAAGTGTCAATACAGAGACCAGTAGAGGGAGATAGCAGGACCAAATAAAAAGGGGGTTGGGGGGATGACCAAACCTTAAAGGAAGAAAGGAGGAAATCGAAAAAAAGAGCGAGCTTGAGATGGAAAGAGTGGAGAGATGTTTATGTGGATCGAGAGGGGGGGAGCAGACACACACACACATAAATGCGAAGGAAGTTGGCAGACAGTGGAAGACAGAGGAATAAAGCCGCATACACTCACAAAAAGTGGTTTGTTGACAGAAAAAAGGACAAACTCTCACATGCTCACACACAGGAGCTGACAGAGAGGGTGTGTGCTCCCCCACCATCCTAGCACCTGTCACACTTTGAGATAATCATCCATCATGGCCGGTCGTTGGCCTGTGTGGTCCTTTTTAATAGACACTATTGACACTAGTCATCTCCTCTCCTGCCCACAAGCTGTCACCATACAGAAGTGATGTGTGTGTGTGTGTGTGTGTGTGTACTGGTATATGTGGTTTACATTAATATGTATATGTGACATGTATAACAATGTAAACACTTAATGTGTCCTCATAAACTAAATGGCTTAAAAATTTTAAATTGTGTTTTTAAATTGTAATTAAAAATGCCAAGAGTTTTATGTAAAGATGGTTTAGGTTTAGGTGTGGGGTTAAGGATATAATAAACAGTTTTTACAGTATTAAAAACATTATGTCTATGTCCTCATAAACCATATATGCAAGTGTGTGTGTATGGGAGGGATATATGGTTTGCAAAGACAAATATGTATAATGACGTGTATAACAATGTAAACATGGTTTATAGCAACACTTCCTGTGTCTGCCAGCATGTTTGTGTGTGTCTGAGAGAGTGAGACAAAGAGCAAGAATAAACTGGATTATGCAGACATCACAACACAGAGAAAGGAAATCAAGCAGATCAGTTTAATTGGTGCTGGAGTGAAACTTCATTCTATGATGTTTTAGATTAGGGGCATTAAACTCAAATTACCTGGGGGCCACTAGCCTTGAAGTGTTTTACATTGGTGGCCAGTTCAACAGTTGAAAATATAAATAACAATGTAGTTATACAACAGATTGGTCCAGTTCTTTAATTTTGATTGGATAAGGAACATTCCAAAATTGCTGATGTTTAAATGTAAATAAGCATTGTAACTTTTCACTGCTTGTATCACCTTGCTTGTCTGTTTTTGTGGCATTTCAGTCTGTCTGCCTGTGTGTCACTAGCCGGTTGCTCGGCAACACACAACAGTTGGTTCTACTTTGGCTTGCTTTGAAACTATTGAAGTTGATGGAGCACATAGAAAATAACCATATTATGTAAATAAAAAAGTCACCAAATATTTACTTGCAGAAAAGCAATTGAATAATGCATGAAGAAATTGTGCTGTTGCTCATTGTTTATTTGATTCAGCTTATTTATTGATACACTTACTGTATACCTAGCAGACTGTCCATTTAGTTTAGTGGAGTAACAATGCTTGGCATTGTATTAAGAACACTGCAATTTACTCATAGATAAAGCAGGTAACAGTTCCATTAGAAGTCAGAACAACAATTAATCTTGTTATTTAAGTATAAAAATATTAAGAGATTATTTCACACATAATTTTGTAAATAACAAAGTAGTAAAATTAAGTTACTGTAAAAGTAGAAACAGGGCATCCATTAACTGAAGGTGTGTCCACCATTCCTCCACACAACAACTGTCACTTCCAATGTAAATAGATCTACTGATTAACAAAGCTTTGTTACATTGTGCCACATGTCTGATTTAGATTTATAACCTTTTTTGATGGATGCACAAGTGTTAGGCCTGTAATGATCCATGTGACTTAAAAATAATTTAAGAATAATTCTTTGAACCTCAAGGGGCCGTATGAATCTAGACCAGTGATTGTTTACCATGAAAAGTATACACTCAAGGGCGTCCGTAATTACACGGTGTAAAAAAAACGTGTGCCAGCATATTTGGGTAGCACATTAACTCCTACGGCTGAGGTGTGTTATGAGGGCATTGACCCTGACATTGAGGTGGCCCAGAAGGTGCAAACAGTGGGAGAACACATGAAGCTATTTGAGAGGATTTGAAGTGCTCCATAAAGGACATTTGGCACAAAAATCAACTGGCCTTTTTAACCGGCCAAAGCTTGTTATCCTATACCTTAAGCAAACTCTGGGTGATTCACACCAATGTGTGAGCATGCATGCCTACAGGTCTAGAGGAGTTTGTAGCATTAATGGGTTTGGCAAGCACTCCTGACCTCCTCATTGGAGATGGAAACCAGTCTTGGGTAAAGCACTTAGAGACTATGGCTTATAATACTACTAGCAACTCAATATTTATAGTGGACCAACTAGTCAGTCTACTTATTTAGGAAACAAGTAGTACTATATATAAAAATGGGAATCACCATTATTTATTATAATAGTGAAAAATAGCAATGAACAGCTGTTTCATCAAAAATAAAGATTATTTGCTATATTGCTGCCAAATAGAAAACATAAAATCCTACACAGCTCAACTCTAAGTTGCCCACCTCTTCCATGAGGATGCCAGACACGCGAGCCGAAGCAGTGGAGGCTAATGGAGACTCATAGTGGGGAGGCCGGGAAACGAGGGTCTGGGGCTGGGCAAAGGGGCCGGTCCCATGAGGCTCTGGAAGACTTTAATAGTGGAACCAGGGAGATGCCTGCCTGCTGTGGTTTCTCGGTTGCCGATGATTTTAGTTTCAGGTGACGTGCATCATGCTCTATTAGCGGCCTCTTCCGACCACAGTTTTCTTTGGCATGTGGAAAGTGCGCTGGAGCTCCACTTGGGACGCGTTGCTTTTCAACACACATACACACACACATACACATGCGAACACATTTGTATGGATGCAAGCCTGCATCCCTACGACCAAACACAGAAACGATATACTGACACACACATAGACATGTACCTATGTGCATAAGCTTTCAGCTCCTCATATTTCCAGCTTCCCTAAAACACACATACAGACCAGACACATATGCTCTTTTAGGAATGATGCAATCACCACAGGTCAATCAGGGAATAAATGTGAAAACTTTTACTACTTTGAATGGGGACTTTATTAAGTCTTATTAAACTATTTAAAATTCTGTCATTATTTCATTTTATTAAATTTCTTACTTTTTGCATTATTGAAATGCAAATGGTGCTTTACAGAAACTACATATTATCCCAAAATTATTTTTTGTTTTAGTCTGTACGCTGTTATTTCTTCTGTGGAATTTAAAGGATAATTTGTGAAAAATTGCAACACAGTTCTATACAGTGACAGTTATATATTCTATACAGTGTTCAAAAATACCATACTGTACTAGGTGAGTTACAGGGAAGCGTGTTATGAAAGTAATGTCAAAGAACCTGATATAAAAGACTGATCTCATATTGACAGAATTGATTAAAAATTAGAAATGTCTGAGCCAGGTATAGGATCAGGCACAAGTATTTACACCACACAGAGGTGTGTACACAGGTCCTGTAGCGCCTGTGTGAAGTGGTTGGATGTTGGTCCCTTGTGCGGTCCCTGCAAGTCATCCAAAATCCTGGGTGGCTGTGAATTTCACTGCAGCTCTTTTTCCTCCTCTTTTTTCTTCCTAAAGCTAACTCTTTTTCCTTTATTTTTCCTTTTAATCGAAATGAAGGAAATTTCCTGTCTAAGGCAATTCTTTGTTTGTGTCCTAGGATGAGGTGGGAAAAAAATGGTCTAAAAACGGAGACAGGGCTCACATGACACTGCCCAGCTAAACATTAGAGTCTAATGTGTCATCTGAACAGGGCCTGAATGGAAATTTACAGAGGAACATGTTGAAATGGGTTTCCCTTTCATTTTATTAAGGTGAAAGGGAATCGAATTAAACAGATTTCAGCTACACGTTAGTGTTTTTTCAAACTACATTAATGACACTTTTGGCCCGGTGGACTGTTTTCACATCCTCATTGAATTATTTATTTGTCTGCTAACAATTCCTAGCAGTGGACATACATGAATCACAGAAGAATTCTGTTCATTTTTACAGAACAATTCATATATAGCTCATATTTTTACAGTATCATTTACAACACAACCCAAATTTTAAACATGCAGCAGTAGTAGTATTGTGTCTCTTGTTTGATTCTACGCAGGCATATAAAAGCAGCAAATTAACTTCTGGCACATGAGTTATATGTGACTGAATTTAAAGAAATTCAGCCAAGTAGTACAATATTGCTAAACTGCATTTGAATATACCTTCTTAGCCAGACATTAGTGTAATGTTATGCAGAATGAAAACCACAACACAGCATTGTCTCGATTATGCACCCATTTCACATGTAAACACTTCATAAGTCACAAATGATTCACACACACCAAAGAATTGAATCCAGACAGAAAACAGAGCTGTTTCATATTCTAATCAGAGCATCAAAGAGCCTTATGCAGATCAAGTCATTAATGTATAAAACCTGTTAGTTGAATTCAGTTGTGTGCAGTTATAAAGCAGATCATCAGTGCGTCATGCTCCATAAACCAAAGTGAGAGAAACTACAGACAAATGAGCCCAGTGGAAAGTCTTTTTTGCCTTTATAGTGACTGGAACAGTTTCTTTAGGGTCGCACGAAGGGTGTCTGTTTACACTTGTCAAATTTGAACTTATATATTCTTACAGAGCGTGTCAGGGGCAATGAATAACACAGTTGTGACAATTCAAGCCCGCAGTCCAAAAGCAAATGGCAGGGAGTGAATGAGTTGTTTGGTCAATACACCAACTCCTTAGCAACAATTTCTGTGGCTAAATGGAGGGAATTTTATGCTCTGGCCCCCACCCAACACATACAAAGCCGACTACGACTTCATTGCGGCGAGTATAGAAATAATTTATTCTGGTTTACCCATTTTGCCAAATCTTTTAATCAGCATAAATGCCTTTCAGTATGTTGTGTATCCCCTCAGATGCCTATATGAAATATTTATGTGTTCCTATGTGCCACATACAGCAGTGATTTATTTTGTGAGGTAAAAGAGGATGCTGTAATGCTGGGTTATGTTTTATATAAGCTAGAATCATTTTTGACACTCTCCTATGATGCTTCGAGAGCTTATGAATCACAGCCCTAATAGCCGATTTAAATTTATTTGAAAGTTATTTGCTGTGTAACTTGCATGGAATTGAAATTTTTAACCGAGGTTGTTTCCATACACAACAATCTGGTTTTAATGAAATATCCTGTCAATCCAGGACCAAACCTGTGTAATTTAGTTTATAAACAGTTGCCTCAGACAAACATTGAAACTTGAACAAGTTCGCATCCTTATGTTTAAAAAAGTCACTGCATTGACAGACAGCCCACCAGTGTTGGTCTTGGCAGGACACTTATTTTTCTCTGCTTGAAATGCAACGGTTTAAACCCCACTCTGAGCTTTGATGTGCAAGCGTTGTAAGTCTGTTCAACTGTAATATATCTCTGTCAGTGCATCTCGTAAATTTCCCACTACACCAGTTCTGTAAAATCAGAAAAATGTCACACATTTTTTATACCCGGTTCACACATACAAATTTTTGACATGATCCTGTCTGTACGTACAGGAAAACATTTTTACACCTTTATGAATAATGCAAAGAATTGCATGCTGTGTCCTATATTTAAAGCGACGGTCAAAACACTCATCTCATTAAGTAACCCCGTTAACCTCCAGTTAGAGGCACGTGACTCGTGCCGCATTTGTTGTTTACATTTATGGAGAAGGATGATGTTTGCAGAGAAGGATAATTTGACAGTCCGATAAACCAGCAGACAGACAGATAAACAGTCTGCCTCATTGCCACAGAGATCTCATTGTCAATCTTACTGAAGCCCTTGTTTCTCACTCTATCCCAAGAGCCACAGGGCAATATTTAAGCAGACAGTCAGAAGACGTCTAAATATTGAACAACATTTTCTCTATATTTCTTACTCTCTGCCTTTTGTTTTCTATCACTTCAGTAGCCACTGTTTTTTTTTCTTTTTCTTTTTTTGGCCGAGCCCACAAATCCCAAACAAACATGATGGCTGGCGAGCAGGAGAATGGGCTGACTCATCAGAGAGAGAGAGAGATGGTGAGATGTTGAGAAGCTCTCAATTCTTGCTGAACCAGAGCATAGAGCAATGATATTCTGCATGCATGCCCATGTAGGGACCACCCAGGTCTAGCTAATATGCAGTAATATTACCGCTCTGGTTACTTTAGCCACCTCTACAACTGCTTTGGTTAAGCTCAAGGTATGAAATTATAACAGCTGTCTAGAAAATATAATGCACTCAGAATACTACTGACCACCGCTTAAAGGAGGAAAACGGTTCAATGAACGTGCTTAAATAATCATCTGTTTAATTTTGGTACCATAAACTGACCAATAGACCTTAGTCAGGGCGAATGCCATATTTTAATTTTTTGTGAATGAAAATGAGGCTGTAAAAACTCAAGGAATGATTAAAAAATGTATTATCAACACCATAATTTAAGAGTAAAATTTGACAGTCATTATAAAGTAATTTTAAATGAGATTCATTTTCATAGCAAAAAAGGAAATATGGCGTGTACACTGATGAAGGTCCTTAAGAGTCTTTGTTTATCTAAGGATATATTTTAATTTCCTGGAATTAAGATTCTGAAAAATTATTTATAAAATGCGAAAGGAAACTTGTGGTTTGGATTTTGTTTTTGTTGTTTTCTTTTAATTTCATATCTGAAAGTTGTTGCCAATAATTTGATGATTACATATTTGCTGTGTTTGGCGCACAGCCTCCTCTCTACAGTAATTGTCTGCCTGTTTTGGTAAGCACGGATGTCATTGCTATTCCTTTTTCTTTTCTTTTGGTGGCCTTTGGGGGAAAGGCTAATATCTTGTGTGTCAATTCACAGCATGGAAACTTTTAGATCTATATAAGGTTACTCATTTCAGAACTTATTTTCTAAGAGAAAGGGAGGGAACAAATAAATACATTATTTATGAACATATTCCCAGTCCAATGGTTAATTGTTTATCTTTTTCACAATTGCTTTGATGTAACCAGAAATGTAATTCATATAAAAGAAGAAAGTTTTTCTATCTTATTTTCTGTTTAATTGTTGCTGCATTTTATGTTTTAATACATTGTTTCTTTTAATGATTTGTGACAAGAGGACATGCACGTTATTATAACTTTTATTTCAGGTTCTCTCACAGTGATCAAGGCACACATGCCCCAAAGCCTCATCAGCTCTGATTAAGAACATCTCCTCAGCTGTCTACTCATATTAAAGCCGCCGTCTGCGACACTATAAACCTGTTATAATTCTACTATGACTGACCATGTCCAAAGAGTTTTATAATGAAAGAAATGAAACATTCCTGGGTTAGTTTGGGGGTTTAAAAAATGCACACTCAGCCCTTTCATGCATAGTGGTGGAGGCAAATGCACAGCAGAACGTGGAGTCAAACGTGGAGGTAAAAGCTGAAGCAACAAAATATTCTGGCAGTTCTTGCCTATAAAGAAATAAAATTAAGAAAAAATGTCACTCAACCTACAAGAGTGTTCTGTTTGCCGGAAGGAAACATTGATGATATATTGGTGATATTGACCATTTTTACCATCGACTGTAGAGGTCTCTTAAGGAACATGGTGAGGTCTGTCTTGCAGCCAGGCTACCCGAGTGTATCCAGTATACGGCTGCATATACTGTGCTGTCTGTATGTCAGAATGAGAGATGGGGGATTTTTCTCAATGAGCCTTTTGTTCCTGCAATGGCACTATTTAGAGCAGCACTTACACTATATGAGCAGAATATGTCAGTGGCACTTATTTACAATACCAGTGAAAATACTAATAGAGGTATTTGGTAAAAAGTAAAAAAGGTGTTATCTTAGTCAAGAATCTACACTCTTTTTAATTGTACCTAATAAATTAGGCTCAACACTTTATGCAGATACTTATCAACTTGCTCCTATTAGTTTAAGATTTACTAGAGAAGTACAGCATACAGTCTATAATGACTTACATCTCATTTGTTATCCTCTATATAATTATGTATGGTAGTTTTTAATATGCCTACATTAAACCACAGTGTGTTTTGTTTACAGTCTGTTCCAGATTAAAAAGAATAAAACATAAAGGCCTTTGCAAAAGTACAAAACTACAATAAAAATTACATAAATAAAAATGGCAAAACATTTGTAAAATGTTGAGCTATTATAGGCTTTAAAAAATAATTTAAGGTTTAATCATTAAATAAAGGTAAAAAAAAAAATTAACAACAAAAATAAGACTTGTACATTGTCAAGCAAGTGAAAAAAATTTAAGTGTGTGGGATCTGTCGTTAAATTATATCATGGAAGGTGTCAAAACTTACTGAAGTGCAATACAAATATTTAAACAGAAGTCCAGGGTTAATGTTTCAGTTTAAATTCAATATTACTGCCTTCATTTGTGTGACTGCTTTATTTTTTGATGAAAAAAATAAGTGTGATGAAATTAACAGTAAAGTGTAACATGCTGTGTTTCTATAGAAAGAAACTGTTAAAAATAAGAAGTAATACTACAAAAACAACAAAAATTATTGTAAGCATATCCCACTTTAAATATATACAATTCTCCTGAGCGCCTAAACAAATTAGCCGTGACCTAGTTTGGTCTTCAACAAAAATTGTGAGGCAAAAAAAGGGCAGAGATTAGCCTACCAGAAACTTTAGCAGACTCACAAATTGTGAGGCAAAATTCTACTAGTAATGAATTCTTGCTTGGGCAGTACTAAACATAGCTTTAACCGCATCACCCAGGACAGCATTACCAGGGCCAGATTCTAGATTATAGCATGATAAAAACACAGCCCCAACTGATGGGCCAAAGGTGCAAGCAGGGAGAAATGTGCTTCAATGTGCCAGACCCCCAGCTCAATATCCATAACCTTGTAGACACACCTTAACATCTGTGTTTCCTCTCTCCCTGAATGTTCTCTCAGGTACTTCCCGCTTGCCCCCCTCAGAGATGTGTGAAATACACTCCCTCTCTCCAGCTCTTCTTCTTGCTCACTTTTTGAGTCATCTTTCTCTCTTCCTCCATGCTTTTATTGTCTGTCTGTGTTTTTTATGCCTCTGATCTTTTTTCTCCTCTAGACATCAGTCTAGTAGACTACGGAGGGCTCTACGAGTGAGTCTCTTTTTCTAAACCGTTGGCTCATTAAGCAGAATGTTTGTATAGGCAAACTTAGTATTTTTAGTGTGTTGTTTGTTTTACATGCCCTCTGTTCTCACAGTGGAAGAGAGGATGCAGCTTTTCGCTACGTTACGCTAAAGCCGAGTTCTCTGCGCTTTTGCCACACTGCAGGGAGGAGAATTGCAAAACTTTTTCGCCTCTCATTACGGCTATGTTTCAGAGCGTCTGGGAACACTGCGCTGATGGCACGCCTTTGGTCGCTTCCAAAATTACCCCACAGCAGGTTCTGTGATGTGGTGTTTTCTTGTAAACAGGTTTGAGGATGGGTGTTCCATAGGCTTGGAAAAGTAGGTTTAGTGTAAAACTTTCACCGACATCTGAATTCTCAACACACGCACACCTCCAGGCACTGCCTGTGAGCCAGCCATGTTATGAGGCCGGTGTGGGAGGGGGAGGGGGGGTGGTCCTTAGTAATTTTAGTCACCTCGGCAACAAAATGGTTATACTTCACATTTAGCATATAAACGTAGAATTAATGTAGAGTTCTTAAATGTTTGAAGAAACTGTAATCCGTGCGCATTGTATTTTAGTGGATTTTAAACATTGACAAAATTAATTTTAGTAAAGATTTTGAAAAAGAAAATACATACAAAAAACATTGATGGCATACAACAATAAGTTGTTGTCCAGTCAGATGATCCCTAGGAGGAGTACACTTCTTGTTTAAATGGGACGTAAGAACAACTCATCAATGCATTCAATGGATCCTTTAATAAACACAAATACTTTGGAAGGTTTAGTGGTTATAGTATACTGTGTAATGTTCCTTATTCTTGTTTCAGCAAGCACAGCATCTTTCTGTTTAGTTAATGGTTGATTAAGTAGAAACCCATTTCTCCCGTACTTTCTTGGCTCAGAAAGACATGGAAACAATTATTTAACATGGGGTTCATACTTGTATGTTGTCACAAGACCAGATCCTCCCTCTTTGTGAACAACAGACTAAATAATGGGCCTTCACTTCCTTCACTTTGTGGCTCAGGCGAGTGGCCCATTCACATACTTCAAACAAGCTAAAGATGACGTCTACCAAGCTGTTGTTAGCTGATTCTATTATAATGTGGTAATGTGACAAGCTAACCGATATGAACAGACCTCTGGCTGTGGTTTAGACAACTCTGGTCTAACTGTTTGTCCTTAGCAATTCATGACAGAAATGATTCACTTCAGACCTACTTTTTTAGCATTTATTGAGATGCTCTTCCCTGAAGAACATATTAATGTCCTCATCTTTTCTGCAACCTCACAAATCATTGCAGTAATGACCAAAATGATCTTTGTGGCTTAGCTGGGTTGTAAATTATCATATTCATATGTAGCTTTTTCTCCTATTAAATGTTATTCTTACAGCTGAACAATTAATACAACTTTAGTTTATTCGGTATACACAAGGATTCAAAAGTCTGAGACCATAAAAATGCTTTTACTTCATGTTTTTGTTCCAGAATAACTATCAATATTGCAATCTGAAAAAAATAAACTTTATGAAAAATTGTTATAAAAATGTTGCATTGACTGTGCAATGACTGTGTGCACTCCAGCTGACATGGACTTCACAAATTTCTATGAAATCTAAAAAAATGTTTTATCCAAGCATTTTTTAAAGGATTATAAAGAGCGTCTCATGTGCATCAATAGAAGCAAGTTAATCTAACTTTTTCTAGAGAGAAATTCAAATGTCACAATTTTGTTACATTTCATTAGTGACCTGCAAATAGTGAAGAGTCAAAATATGTTTCCAACATTTTCATCTTTAGAAGGGTTAGTTTATTCAAAAAATGCAGGGATTGTTTTTTACCCTTATGTTGTTTAAACTCCGTATTGCTTTCTTTGTTTTTATTTTTGCAAAAATGTTGTCCCGGTTTTTATCCTTGCCACAGCAGTGGATTGTGATTGTATAAGTATTCATACTTATAGTAACATCACTCAATTTGAACAAATTTGAATGCCTTACAGTAGGTACTGCTTCTTGCACTGTAAATGTGTATCACAAAGAAATTACATGTCAAGATTTTCATAAAATAATGGATTTTTTAATGGAATAATATTTTTATTAATATTTTCCATTTTTCCAAACATTTTGAGAAAAATACAATTGAATTGTTAGTTCACCTCAAACATTTTTTGTCACTTTTAAACCCCCCTTGTGTCATTTACACTACTATGACTTTTCCCCTTTTTAAATAATATCCCACAACATATACCATTTACAGTTTTTAAGGTATGTATCAGGCTGAACTTAACTTTTTTTGCATTAAATAGAATCTGCCACCTAATGTTTCTATATGGTTTACTGGTATTGTTGCATTGATTAGGACCATTGAATTGTTCCATAGGTAGAGCTATTTTTTCCTCACACTTACGGGTCTGATTTTTGAATATGAAGTTTTGACATCACCAGGTAATGTTCACTCAAGATGTGTGGGTGGACACCTGCAATTTGTATCAAGGTGTAGGCGACAGAGGAGGACGCAAACGTTGTTGAGACACAAGGAATATTAAATAGAATATTGTGGCCAGACTAGCACAGCAGGTTTTCAGGCCCCAGTACTTTAACTTTCATTAGAGAGCAATTGGTCATACTCACAGCAGGGATCATAGACTGACTAAGTCTGATCATTACTGGCAGTTCCAGAGTAAGTAGTTTTTGTTGATTTCTATTTTTTTCTTTTAAATTCTTCATGTTCTCAGAATGAAAGGAAAACAACAAAATAGACTGAGACCAAATGCAGTTGTGTGAGATTTAAATGCAGGTTGGACACACTGCTGTGTCCTTGAATATGGCCAGTCACTGAGAGCCGTAGGCGGCTGGTAAAGAGAGGGGGAAGTGTGGAGGGTCCCAGCAGGCCGTTTGTCTGGACAAGGCTGTCTAACCCACCCCTCCAGCTGGGCCAGGCCGAGAGCAGTTGAGCCCTTGCTAAGGTCTCATGTAAAGTACCACCTGGGGAACCTACTAGAAACACCAAATGACAACACAGACAGATGACGCGTCCACATTTCCTCCATCTTTTTTGCTATCTCCTGGTGCTCAGCTTTTCCCATTTGTTAAGCTCTAGAAATCAATGAGCTGCTCTTGTAGTTGTGTTGTCTTCTTATGCAACAGCATCTCTCTTTTCCCTATAGCTTCTATGCTACGCAACATTGTGACTGTTAATCAGGAAGCTGTGGAACAATGAAGTTGTGCCCAGCAAGATCTGTAAGCAGTAAAAGACAACCCTTTGTTTCTAAAATAAGAACTGTTTGACATTTGAGAGGAGACACAACCCGTTCCTATGAAGTTCGCCGGCATCGAAGAACAGACCGGAACCCTTCAAGCTATTTCCAGCCTCTGTGAATACTAGTTATTGTGAACATGTAATTACAGGCCTAGACGCTGCACTTAATTCCCAAACAATATGGTGTACTTATACACAAGGATGTCAAATTATATTCAACCCACCATCTAAAAAGTGCTGCCAGAGTGTGGATACCAAAGCTACTGTATATTGGCTGCCAAACCCTCTGCCACCACCCTTTTCTGCTTTTTCATTATCCTAAGGCCCCGCTCCACGACCCTAATGATAATGACGGAGCGGAGGTTGCCTCCAACAAACCACAATGCATTTTATAGCTCAAACAATATTGTGCAGAAAATAGTGCGTGAAATAGACTGCACAATATTTGTTGTTTGTTTGTTGTAAGAAAAATGTTTCGTGCAAGGTTCTGCTAAAAGTCTGTGTTGGTAATCTTCAATTAATTAATTAATTTATTTTTTTCAAAAAATTAGGACACCAAGAAGAAACAACAGTTTTGTTTTAATTTTCTTCTATTTGTAAAAGCTTGCCAAAAGCAGCAACACCATGAGAGATTACAACAAATTATAGATTCCTGTTTTAACTGCCCTTATAAATAGAAAGAATATGGTAACACAGCACAAAAGTGTTCTATTAAACATAGTTGCTATATTTTTGTTGTGAAAACGAATTGTCCTCTAAAATATGGAAAATAATTTTCCCTTACCTGTGCAGTTAGACTCACGGGTCTCATTTTGAATATGGAGGACAGTGACACTTTATTCTGAGTTCACCTTGTCCAAAATGAGAGTTGATGTTTTTCAGTTTACTTTGCCTCCTCAAATTTTTAACCATAACTTTTAATCATGATGTTTTGTTGTCAGGAAAACTTAATTGAGATTCCTTTAATAACTAGAGGTAATGACAAATAAGTATTTACCATAGACCTGAAGAAGTGAATTGTGAAGGGGCATACATCAGAGGTTGCAAAACAGGAAATAGAAGGGACATATTATAGTGTGATACAAAGCTTAGTGTGTTTCAAGCATGGTGCCTTACATCCAGCTTTGCAAGGGATTTGAGAGAACTTTGGGTTTTTTCCCTTGTGTCTTGTCTCTGTTTCTTGGACAAGCCGATGAAGTTCCTGAATCACAAGTAGCCCAACAAACCCCTATAATTTCCCCTGCCTCACTAGAAATTTGTGTCCCTCAAAGGACGATTGAAAGGGAACTGTGTCTGAAAGACCCACTGTTTATTCTCAATGCCCATTCTGGTAAAATGTTCGGCCCTCTGCTCTAATGGGTGGAAATGTTAGCAACATTAGGGTTTGGTGTACAATGTAGAAGGCAGTTGACAGTTGCCGAACTGCCAGCTTATTGGCTCAGGCCTCGACTGTGCCACCAAGCTGGAGAGACTGCCACTCAGCATTAGGTCAAGGTTTCCCTGAAGAGACGGCCATTTCACGCAACCAAGAAATTACATTTGAGAGCAGAATTTGATAATACGCTTATTTTCTCCACACAGCCGCAGGGAGCGAGAGAATAGGGGAGTGGTGGAATTATATGCTACGTTAACTTTGGAGGCATCTCTGAGACAGCAAAAAAACGTTGGAGAGCATTTTTCTTTTCGTTGAGTGGCTGTTATGACTTGAAAAAAGAGTCACTGCAACTTAAATGTCTCTAGAGACTCACACACCCTAGTTTTCTATGTCCTCTAGAAAATGTGCATGTGGTTTCTGTTCTTTGAAGTGACACAACTTGCTACTTGGATTGAATGAATACTCTCGTTTTACGTCCCTGGAATTGCCATATTGCAGAAGACGGCTTTGAAGTGTTTAATGAAATTAGTTATGTAATGAGAAAACACAGGTTTTCAGTTTTTATTATGATGGAATGAAAAGGCCAAGTTATACAGGAAAACTTTAAGCACACTGAAACTGAAACTTTTCTAAATATTGTCAAAATGATTTTCCCTCTGCACATCAGGTCAATATTTACCATTTACTTTATGGGGCTGATGATTAAATTTGGGATGCAGATCTGATTACATACCCATGCATATAATATATGCTTATAATTCTATCAGACCAAAAGCGAAAATTATCATGTATCATGATTGGATGCCTGCCACAAATTATGAACAGGCAGAAAAAAAAAACAAAAAATCTGATTGGTCAGAGAGTTCAACTGTACCAATAGTCTCTTTAATTCTAGGCGTGCTGGTGGTTATACTGTAATGCTAAATGTAGACTGTGGCTTCTCCAGAAGTCCACACAAGATAGTAGCTGTCTTCTGCAGCTCCGGCATGCAGATGACTAGCCATGTTGGCCACAATACCATGTGACTTTGCTTGAATACAGGTATTGAGCTCAGAATTCCAGTAGGTACTGAATTATACTGCACATTTAAGATCAACAGAGACTCTTCTAGGTAAGCATGACTCTTCCAAAAAAATGTCAAGAATGTATTTTGGGAAACATTTTGATAATTATTCCCTTTCTGGAATTTTGTCCTTTAATGTTGATGTCTTCATTCTAACAGGCATGCATTTTGTAAGAAATTACACTTTCTCACACCAGGTTATTTAGGTCAAATATGAGCTGTCAGAAGGTTTCTACCTTGAAATAAAAACAGATTTGCCTAAGTTAGACCAAAAAACACTTCCCTGTACACAGTGTTAGTCATCAACGAGCAATCAAGCCTAATTTCCACAGTATCAATCAGGATTAGATAGAAACGCCAAAACTAATAATTGCACAGTTATTACCTTGCATGTATTAATTCATTGAAATTGTACAGTGAAATAAGCACTGTGTCTGAAATGTGCACTTCATCATAACATTGAGGAAAACTAGCCTCAACATATCGCCTGCACACATTTAGACATAAAAGGTCACCATGAGGCTGTGGAGAAGACAAACATGTGCTGGAAAAACAAACAAAACCACAATGCACTGTTGGTAGGTGGCTTTATTTTCACATGTTCCTGTTATATTGAGCAGAGGCCTGTGGATTAATTGTCATGAACTGAGGAGTGAAGAGCTCTTGATTGTTCAAAGCATCAATCACAGAATTTTGTTTTGTATATTTAAAATCATAACATGAGACACTTAGGTTAAACATTAAACTTTTGTTTAGGTTTTGCCTGGTCATGTACAGTATATGCAGGAGCAAAAACACATAATTTCATACATTTATTTGGAATAGACTCCAATGATGTCAAAAAAGCACAGTGGTCTGTTAGGATAGTTTTAGAATATTAGTGCCCTGCAGGACATAATGAAAAGACCCAGTAGAGACAGACTGGCTTTTCACAAAGGTGACCTGGGAAAAGCTGTTCATAAAAGGCAACATGTAACACCGGGCTACTTGCCTGGCCAAATCTAAACATCACTTAAAAGCAAATAAATTGTTTGTGTTGTAAATGTCATTTCAAGTTACTAAAGCAAGAATCCATGAAATGTCATTTTTACCATAGTCAAGGGAAGGAAACATATTTACATTTTGTACATATATAGACTTGCAACATTCTCATTGAATGTAACTGATGTATAATCACAGGTATGCATTTGTGGCTTTTACGATGGCTGACAAGTTAGTAAAATCAATCAGATTTTGCAGCCAATACTGTGTGTTTAATAAAACCACTTTTAGAACTTTTAAATGACAAGATATGTGTGTTGCTAGTAATGCTAATCGAAACAGGTTGGTGTTGAGTTGATTTGATTGACCTACATTGAAGAAGAGGATAAAAACAACTAATTCTAATAAAGAACTTTAACAAAATTAGATATATTTGCTAATCACCTAATGTCACGATTGTTCAATAAAACAGGAAAACATGGAAAAAGGATTTTATCTCAAAAAGAAGTCTATCTCCTCAGCGTGGGCTACAGACTTCATCAGGTGCAACTGATCAAGAAAACTCGAGTATCAGCCAGCCATGAAACACAGTCCAAATGCTTCAACATTAATCAAACATAATTGGTGCTTAAAGTCTTAAATTATTTATTATTGTGAGATCTGACAGTGCTGCTCAGAAGCAAATTGGGATCATCTTCCATGACCACCAAGGATTTGGAGATTAAGCCAGAACTAAGTTTATTTCCTCCATACGGCTTTTATCCCCGCAAACGAACCGTTTAAACGGATCACCCGCGACAGATAACCGCGTTACTGTAAACGAGAAATGAGGCTGTTCCTCTTAAGATCCCCCCTCCCTCACCCTGGTCTAATTGTGCTGTGGATCCCCGTGGGTTTAGATGTTTGACACTGCGAAATGCTCTTAAATCCTCCTCGCCTCTCTTTTTCTTATGCTGTGCTCCCTATCTAGAGCCAAAAGGATGTATGTCGAATTCGTAAATTTATCACTTTGCAAAATGGTGCATTAAATGAGTGCGGACACGCTCTGATTTGAAATGCTGACTTAAGAAAATAAGTTATGATGTTTCGAAATGAGTTTGGATCATCGCAACAACCACCTCCCGGCTCCCCCCCACTCCAGGCCTCCCATTACACCCTCGTCTGCTTCTCTTTTCTTCTTCCAGCAACAAATATTATCAGTCTCTCTCTTTCTGCCTCTAGTCAATCTATAATGTCCACTACTGTCATTATGTTCAGCAAGCAACTACACATGAAACATCTTATGGTTAGCCTTTAAGCAATTATATGTAACTCCATAAACTGAAAATAAATACATGAATTAATACTCTGATGCATTGATGTTCTTCTGATGTAAAGAATCATTATATTTTATCTGTTTCAAATGAATGAATGTATTTGCTACTGGAAGATAAACTGCATCAAAAATTCTTGTAAGCCTTCTTAATCCATCAGAACTGCTATGTTAACTAATACAAAACATGCAGTGTTAGCTTTGGTTTCAAAGTGTAATCCTCTTGTTCCTATTCTGCTGAGGGAATATGTGAGCCCAATGTTTTTAGACTGTTCCCACCAGTGTGCTACACTCTGTAGTGTTCTCCTGTTCAGAACAATAAGCTCCGCATCCTGCGGGCACAAACCAAATAATAATAAAAGCAATAATATGATAATACATGAATAATTATAAATAATATAAAAAATAATACATTAATGGTCAAATATTGTAGGTGTTCTGCAGATATTTTAGAGATTTGATATGGTATCATTGTTCAAACTGTCAAGAAACCTATTGTCAAATGTCAGTTTTTTTCTGACTGCCAAAGGCTTCATTTTGAACTGATTAATAATTTTGAAAATTCTACATGGTTTGTGTGATTTTTTTTTTATCAGTATGGACTTTAATCTATAGATAGAACTGTTAATCTAACAGTTCTATTTATTCATATATTTTTAAATTCTTGTTCTCAGAAAGGGACATAGCTGTTACGGTAGCATTACAGTAACAAACAGAACCAGCTCTGCAAAAAACATAAAAAATCGCTTTGCTTTATTTGGCGGCACACATAGGTACTTTTCCTCTGATATGTTCCTTCTTGGATTGCAGATAAATTTGCTGTATAAATCATGCTTTCTGAACCTCTCAAGTTCCAACCCACTGAAAAGAAATTTGTATAAAGTGTGAGTGAACTTCTGCCATAGATTCAGCATTCTCAAGAGACATTCAAACATGACTGTGAAAGGCTTTAATGACGACCAAGACCAAAAGCTCTTTTTTCCCTCCCTATTTCACAGAGAACATTCTCTCTTTGGTCACCACCGTTCTGTTATCTCTCAATTCCATTTTGTGCTTGTTTGAGGAGTGCATAAGAAATGCTTCAGGGCCTAATCTACACCTGTAACCTTGCTTGCTTAGTGGGCAAGGTCATCTTGGACACACAATATAGCTAATATAGCAAAGGAAGGTCAGAATCAATGGTCTGTATAATAATATAGTGTCTAATACACATTGGTTATCACAGTCCCATTAAATCTAAACCCTAAACTAAAACTCTTCTGCTTTGGACGTGCTAAAATGATGTACTGAGATTCTGTGGTGGCACCACTCCTCTTTCCACAAGTAAACAAGCCATAATTAATTGTACAGTGTGTAAATTTAGCCCAAAGGCATGGGGGCCATCTTAACCCTCACCGCAAGGAAAGGTCTTGGCAAATAGCCACACAATATTTTAATTCGACCCTTTCTGGCCGGGCCCAACAACTGGGCTCTCTGTTTAAAGTCCCAGACGGGGGATAAAACTATCCAGACTTTTGCAGTCATTTAGGATTAGAATAATCCAGTAGTGTTGGTGATATGTTGATGATTCAATATAATGCATGAGTAACAGAACAAGACCTCTAATCATAGGATGGGCAATGACAGTGACAAAAGTGAGAACGATGTCAAAGATAGCTCCCGCGATGTTTACAGTATGCACTCTTAATATAGACAGTATTATGGGAGAGCATTTTAATCTTGCCCAAACTTGAAAATGCACGCACCTACTTTTCCTTCTGCATGCTTTCATCGTACATCACATGTGGAGTTAAAATAAACTGTTTACTAGGTACTTTCTTTAGGTTGCATGTCCTATATGGCTACTATCTTAAATTTAGCAAAAAGTAGTGCAGCTAAACTTACTTAAAGTGAGACCATGTCCTCAAAAACTTGATCAGGTCATCTGGCCTCAGTCCGGCCCTAAATCAGTACAAATGAACTGATTATTTAAGCGCAAAATGCAGTTTGTACCAGGTGCGTGCTCTCAAAGGTGCATTAGATGGAGCAAGTCAAGGCTTTAACATAAGGCAAGAGTGTGGATGTAGCAGTGGGGTCTTTGAACCCTCCAGGTGCAGCTGTATGTTGACTGATGGAAAGAGGCTTTGGCCCGGGAACGCAACTCCTTGAATGCACCAAATGGGTTTGTTTTACAGAGGAAGTATTGTTACACTTTGACTTGTTTATCAAAGAAAAAGTTACTGAACAATGCATTTTTTCAAAAGATAGTTGAGGTCGAGAGTGTGCATTTATGTGTGTGTCTGAGACATTCCAGTGGGGTCTTATTTGGCAGTGTGAGAATACAACTGCATGATCATCCGCAGGCAAGTTCACTGTGTTTTCCTCTGTGTTCAAACCCTCTTTCTTTGAGTGAAGAGTATGTGTCAGTAGGTTTACCAATATGTATGATTCCCACTGGGCCCATATTCTATGCTAAGCTCTGTTTTATCCCCTGTTGTTTTGCTATTTAAAAGCTGTTCCCTGTCCCTGTATCTATCAATGTGCCCACATACTCATTAAAAACAAATATGTCCTCATTAGCAGCAAGGCATGGATTACATGTGTACACATCATTCTGCAGAGCCTGTTTCCACATACATAACAGCGCTCCTGTCATGTATCTCAAAGATGTTTTTATTTACCTTTTTATTTTATATATGCAACCCCTCATAATTTTCACTCCACAATATTTCCTGTTGTGGAGTGTTGCAAAGGAAATATTTTGGAGTGTTGAATATGGAAATTGTGGAGTGTTGCAAAGGAAGTTGCAAAGGAAATATAAACATTGCAGGTTGTACAGCCATAGAAATGGCACATAGTTTGAGGGTTCTGTTAGGTCATGAGGGCTGAATGAAAGGATGTGAATGGAAGACTGAAATAAAGAGAATCTCCTCAGCTTTTGGCCTCTCTTTACACGCTTCCTTGTCCAGATTCAATCTGTACCCTGCAGCACACGTTACACTTTCTGGTGGGGAACTGAAAAGCGCAAGGAGCAAAATGTTCTGTGCTCTCTATACTTATTGCCTCGGGCTACGCTATGATTTCTTTTTCAACCTTTGTGAGCTCCTAGTGTCTTTTTCTCCAGATGTTCAGGAACATCTAAGCTCAAAGCACAATAATGTTTCCGAGGCCTTGCGCGGCTCACTCCTCTCGCTAACCCACATGGGATGTGTTAGCGGCGCGTGAAGGTAAGCTCAACAAGTAGAGAAAATGCTCGAGGCTAGCATCAGATGAATGAGAGAAAAGTGCAGTGGAAGACGGGGGAAGCAGTAGTTGATTGGAGGGTCACCACCCTGTGTGAAGGACACAGGTTGAGATAAAGGCAGGGGCTGTAATTAGCAAGGCAAAAGCTCTGAGTACGAGTCCTACTGTGCAATGTGGGGAAGCAACATGTTAATTGCTACTTTTATCAATGCACAAAAATACAGTTGGAAGTATTCCTTCAAACTATATGAATGTGCAGGCAGACGAAGGAAAAACTACTGTGACAGAAAAACAATAATAGGCGAACTGTGTTTTGGGAACACAGTTGTGTATATTTTTGAATAGATGGCAACAGAGGATTAAACAATTACTGCTTGTCCAGACAAAATACTGCACTCTTATGCTTATCGAGATGGTAAATTAACTAACTCTAAAATACTCTTAAAAACCGCAGGGTTATTTTTAAACCAAAATGCTGGGTTAAGCCTGTTGGGTGTATTTGCTGGATTATTTATTCAGATTTTAAACAGTTTTGGGTAGTTTCAGATTTATAGTTGTTTGGTTAAATTTGCTGGGTCACTTGCTGGGTTGTAACCTCCATTTTTAAAACACAAAGCTGCTAGTTACAGCTGTTTAAAAGCAGAGCTACAAACTCTCACACACTCAGTGGCACGCAGTGAAAAAAAAACTCATGGAGCAAAGAGGCAAGACATGGACAACATGTATATAGCTCTGTTAAACTGTTTTACATCAATAAATGATATGTCCATCTCTCATTACCATGTAAACGCAGGCAGATAAGTCGGTTACGGCACTCTGTGAGTCTCTGTGTCTCACATTAAGGCTAGTAACATTCCAGCTTTTGCAGAAATAAGTTAGCATCATTAAAGTTGTTTGTTTCACAGCAGTTGAATATTGAAAATAATGTTGTGATACAAATACAGTAATTGTACCAGTAATATATGTAAGTTTTACCACGTTTGGGAATGTCACCTGGCATGTTTTATTATTTTGGGCTAAACCTGTTTTCTTTATTATTTCTTTATTTATAATTCCCTTAATTTAAAATACAGCATATGTGAAAATTATGAGAATAACCCAGCATAAACACAGTAAACACAGAACAGAACTTTCCCATATGGTTTCCATTTGATTCCAAAAATTGTTAGCTGGGAATAGCCCAATATTAAAACCCATCAGTAGTTAAAATGACTACAATAAGGGTTTTTTTAACAACCCAGCTTGCTGGAATACAATCTGTTGCTTAACTTGCTGGGTTACTTTACTTGCTGGGTTACTTTACAAAATGTGTTCTGTCCAATATTTTCCAGTGCTGGGTTGCCAATTGGGTTGTTTTTAAACAAGCCTTTTTTAAATGTTGTTTGATCTCAAATGAGAGTGGAACTGTGGAACTCATTGTTTCATTAAATGAATAATAGATTTAGAATCTGAATTTCAAATTGCATCGATTAAAAAATTAGGACTAGATTTATTTATCTTTGTAAATATTAACAAGCATAATTTTGTTGATGTAATAAGTGCATTTCAAATACATTTAGCCATGGGTGGACTGATTTTGAAATCAATACTCAATACAAACATACTTCAGTACTGTATTATAATCTAGTATTGATGAAATTGATCCTATGAAAATGAAAATTGTTCTGTTTTTATTGTCAAATAATACCAAGTGGCTCACGTTTTGAACATGCATTTCCCTGCATTATTATTTCTAGCTTTAATGCCTTGTTTTGCTAACACAACTCAAGCAATAGACTTGTTGGTCTCTAGTGGCCACCTGACCTAAAATACTTGACCACGGCCAATAGCATGCCTTCGAGCAACAACTACACTCACTCAACCTCAAGGTTGGTAAATCCCTCTGCAGGATTGTCAGCCATTGATCCTTCTACTGTGGACATGATCATAGAACAGAAATACCATGTCTGGACTGATTCTGACTTTCCCTGGAGACTCCAAGCTGGTTGTTTTGTCTTGGGAAGTTGCACGCTCTGCCATGATGGAAGCAAGTCGGTTTGTTGACATGTGGGTATGAAATGTTACACCTTGTCATGCTGCTCCTGTAGACATAAAGTCTTTCACTGTGTAAAGAGAGGCTTATACAACAAGAGGTTTTTGTTGATACCTATAGAGAAAATGTTAATTGGTCTGTACTGGAAAAACTATTAAAATATGTATGTAGCTAAGTCTGTATGTATGTAGTCTAAGGTAAAGCAATTTTGAATTCTTCAAACTTTGTAAACAAGAAAACAAACTTGGCAAACACCATAAACAACCCACTTACGATTAGGTAATTGAAAAGAAAAAAAATGACTCTCTGTACCACCTGCTTTTCCTTTTTTTGACATTTATCTTTAGTTAGAAAAGGCGAGCATGTAAATTGCCAGAGACAAGTGTTTGCAGGATTATCTTTACATACTCTTAGATTAGTGGTGGATGTTATGCCATGGTTGTCAGGAGAAATTAAAATTCATTAAACAAAGAGCTAATGAGAGTATGGTGGATATCTTAAACCCTTTGAACCTGCGATGACTGGTTTTGAAATAAATTTTATTTTGCTCTACTTTAAGTTCCTGTAGAAATTTGAGTTTTCTACAGGTTTTGATAATAAACTTATATTACGTTGTTATGCTTACACATGCTTATTTGCTTAAACACAAATAGTGTATATCATCATTTTAAAAAAACCCTGAACATTACAGATGCCAGTTATTGTATTATCTCTAAAGAGAAATACATACTGAACATTTTTTGTTATTTAGCCTATCCAGTTGTGAAACTGTTTATTTTGCACAATTATAATGTTTTCATACAGTTCTACAATTTAATTACATAATAATATAATTAAAAGCAACAAATTTACAGTTTAATTTTGATGCACTGTTTAATTTATTGCAAACCTTTTCATAAGCAGATTTATTTAATTAATTTGAATCAATAACAGCTCTCTAGCTTATCTGTGCAATTGAAGGCCAAACTAATGCTTTTTACACTAATGCCAATTGTTTTTACACCACGCAATTACCAACTGTATATTACTATAATTGTCTTTATCACATATAACCGTAATTCATTTCATATTTCTATTTACTCTAATATTTGTACAGATCTTTTATATTAGATTTTTTTGCAAGTTTCTTGTTACATTACATCTTTATAACTGCAATCAATGGATTCACGTAGCATTTTATTTTTTAGTTATTTTCAAAACACACTAAAAACTAACACCTGATCATATTTCATATGTAAAAATCACAGTGCGTTTCCACTATAGAGCACCACTACAGAATAACTGCACAACCGCATATACTAGATCGATTTGGTAACTCCTAAAATAACTCTTGTGACCAGAATATCTCTCTCTGAATCTTGCAAGCACAGTGAGGAATCTGATGAGGTAGTGTTGCATTTTTCTTTGTGCTTCTGTTGCAAGTGCAGTCCTGGAAATCTCAGCAGCAGTAGGCATACAAATATAACCTTTACCATGGTAAACATTTTACCTTTAGCATGGTTGTTTTTTAGTCTAGATTTAATGACATTTTTGTTACCCTTCAAAAATAAAGCCTTAATGTAAAAAAATACTTTTGTATGCACGTGGTCTTCTTTTCCAGAAACAATAAATTTACTGATTTTTGAAAGTTCTGTTGCAGTTAGATGCATGCTGTTCATTATCATCTGAGGAGCTTGTGAGCCAACCATAATAAACAAGACTTTTCAAGAATGTCATTGAATAATACTTTTTAACATGCATATGGAGTTAGAACACGCAATTTTAATAAGAAGCTCAAATTATTTGTCATGCACAAATTCTTCTGACAGCCTGCCATTGTTTAATAAATATCAGGCACAGATTCCAAACAGGTGTTGTAAAACATACTGTGTGAACAATATTTTAAGCCTAAAAAGTCAGGGACTAAGATGAACATTGGTGAGGATCTAGGCACTATTTATTGCCCTATTATAAGTGTGCCCCTGGAAGAGTGACATTAAGTATAACACAAAGTGTTGGCTTAAAGGATGTCAAACAGATGGCTTACAAAACCCAGAATGTTTTTGAAGGGAAAGACCTCAGCTTACATTATTAAGCTGTCACTTCTGTACATACCAAATATGCTGGCAGGGATAAAATCAGATGAACAGAGCAGTAGCAGGAAGTTAGCAGTGTGGAATAAGAAGAACGAACCTTTCTCTCTCTTTCGCTACATTAACAGCGAGGTCAGCATTGTTCTTGCCAAAGCCAGACAATGTGAACTTTTGCATGCTTTGAGGTCATGCCTGGGTCCTTACCCATCAATATAGCAGCTCATTTAAGCCTTCATTAGACCCGCAGAGAAACAACCCCAGACAATGTCATCAAGCCTGAATACTTCCTGCTTAGCCTGGCAGCCTATCGTGTGCAGAGCTGATGGCTTGGAACAGGTATTTGGGACAAAACCGAAGCAGATGTTTCACTTTAAGACCTCTCTTAGATGTCTAATGAATCCAAAAGTTAAGGCCCATTGATCCAAAGCCGTTTGATTTGCCAGTGGAAATGGGGCATCGCATTCATAACGAGCAGCATTACCTAATCATAGTAAGGCGGCTTGTGTCATGGGGGAGTGGTGGGCGGGGGGTGGGGGTTTGTAGGTAGGAAATGAGAGCTTCTAATGCCTCCTGAATGTTGGGAATGAATCATTGGTGCTGAGTACATGCTGCAGAGTCCAATTGATGTCTCATTTCCTTTATCCTACCGGGACGCTGAGAGCACTTCAACCTTGCAATCAGGGAGACCTTAGAGAAAATCACTGAGACCTCCGCAGACCTTTGAGCGGTCATGTAACTAAATGTGGGTTATGCAAGATTCGTGAGGCACATGATGGTAAATATATGTTTGTTTGTATGTATGTTTGTGCACCGGGGGAAGAATATATTTTAAAGACAACTCATTATGCAAAAATAAATCAATTAAATATCTGGACCATCACAGAGAAACGGCTATAGTTTATGACATCTGATAGACTCACAGGTTTGAGTGTTACTTAATACTCTTAAAATGTGAAAAAAATGTTAAAGAGCTGCAATACTCCAAAGAGCAATTAGAAATTATATTGCAGAAAGTAAATCTTCCCACACTTTTATTCAGGTCAAAGGGCAAACATTAATTGGCAGTGGATGATGGGAAAATGTTTAAAATTATGTGTTACAATTAATGAAAGGCGGTATGTTTCTCACTGTATTAAACAAGCATTTTGCAGCATGGCACCCTCTAAATATAATATTTTAAGTCAGTCTATACATCAAAATAACAGACATTCACCATTTCTTAATTTGTTTTGTTAAGGATTATTACTCTAAATATTTTTGCTAAACAAACCATTCAGACACAAAGTGTCTGTCACTTCACTGTTGTTAAAGAGTGTCATGAACTGCCCTTATGCCTGTTCACCCAGCCTTTCAGTTCATTGTTCATCAGATTCTCAGAAGAGTAGCTAACCCCCCGAGCACATGTTTTTAGCTATTTGTGCTCTTTTTGGTAGTGAAGTGGTGGACACTTTAACCCAATAGACGTTAATGCTTATGGCTCTCAGTGGAGGTAATTGCACCCCATATCCATCCGTCCTGACCTCTTTCACCACTGCTGTGCTTTGGTAAGAGCTGGACTTTCAGTTAAGCGAGTGAACCTTATTGCCAACAAAATGGAAATGTCCTATGGGTGATGTCATTTTGTTGTTGTTATTTCTGGTCCCAAAGAGGAATGCAGCTGATATTTTACCTTAAATAATGATGTCTTTAATGTCTAAAAATGACAATGTTTTATTTCTTTATTTTGTTCCTTTACCAATTTATTAAAAAAACTGTAAATATTTCCCATATTCATAACAACATGAGTACACAACATAATGCTATTTAAAGAAACACTCTGCAATTGGTATATTTAAGTAAAGTTAAAAGCTAAGTGTGATGTTTGCAGTTTCACCGGAAGCTAACACTAATAATTGTTCAGACAAATTTTCCTCAAACATGTCAGTGGTCAGCCAAACAGAAAGCCTGGTCTCACTTTATAATAAGTACTGTGCATAATAATATACTGTGTAATTGTGATACACTGTGCTTACAAAATTGTTCCAGGTAGGTTTTCGGTTAGGGACAGAGTCAAGAGTGTATGAATATGCTTAAAATGACAATTTAATAACTTGTACACAGTAGTTACAGTGTATTTTTTTTGCATATGTGACATTGTAGTTAAAGACAATACTATAAAATGCCCCAACCTTACACCATTGGACAAGCCAACATTGTGTCTGGTTGGTTAAGCAAACAAAGCAATGCTTTGATAAATGCAACAGATCCTTAGTGTTTACACAGGAAAAACAACCCGTGCATAAACTCGAATAAAAATAATTTTTACATAGAAAAAATTACATACTTCATCGTTATATAATCACAAACAGGCACAGCTAGGGCCTCAGTTTGGACCCCAGTCACATAGCCCTGACCCTTAAAATGTCTAACATCACAGCTTTCATGCTGATGGCTTTATTTGTCACTCTGCACTACCACCAAATGCGTCACGTCAGCTATGGTGAGATTAGAAAATTACACAAATGGAAGGGTGGAAAGGTATAATTGAAAATGGCAAAGGGTTGAATGGGGAAGACATTTAAAATGAGAGCTCTGCGTTGTTTCGCTGGCAGGATGTTGGGAAGCCTTGGAGGAGCTTGCTGAAGAATCATTACACTTTGTGACAGTGCTCCAGGACAGCGGCCGTCGGAGAGGGCTGGCATGTCGCGCCCAGACAAACAAGAGCGGAGTTTAATCATGGAGATTACTGCACTGCTGCTGCTGCCATGACGGAGACTAATTGAGGAAATACAAGACACCTTCTAATGAACATCTAATTAAAGCCGCACAATGTTCCAAGAAGCATCTTGAAGAACATACTAAGGAACATAAGACAGGGCATGGTTTCCTGAAATGCAGAATGTAAGTGTATTTATTTATTGCTGTTTATCCAAAGGCATTATGTAGATTTTTATGAGTAACAACTGTTAGCCAAAAACACCAACTTTTTAAACACACATATTGGAATAGCATAGGTATTAATGTTCAACAACACCTCTTTTAAAAAAGATGTGTTTTTAGTTAACCCTTAATGCAAATAAAGCCCATCTAATGAAGCACAACATGCTGTTTTAATGAGCATTGTTTATAAGAGCAAGCATTCTTAATTGTACATGATATCAAAGAAGGCATTATATTTGCTCAATTCATTAATAAATATATTTATAATTGAAATTTTATACACAAAACGCTACAAAGTTTGCCTGAGGTATAGAAGGCCTCCATATAATTCTAGAGATGTAATGCAATTTGCTATTTACAGATTTTCTGTCAATTATATCTGTAAGATAGGGAACTACTGTACTACATTTGTTTATTATTTCCAAAATTCCAGCATGAGTCTTTTTTTATTGTGCACATGTAGACATGTAGTCAGTACAAAGATCATTCCACTGGTTTAGTGGAGAAGCAGTTGGAAACATCAGTAAGCTTTATTAGTAATCATACATTTCCTTTGATTACTGACCTTCTGGTAATGACCTTATATTTCCAACACACTAAGAGCCACATGTTTTTGCAGACGAATGACCATTGCTCAATGCTTAACTTCCCTGATTGCTAAGCCCTCTCTTGAAGGACCTCTTAAAGACAATGTTCTCATGCAGCGCTCTTCTTTAACATCATCGACTGACATGCGTTCATTTTACCTTAGGTGTCAAGTTGGATGCCAAGATGTGACCTTAAATGGTACCATAATTTGGACCACTGCTGGTCCCATTATATTTAGATTCATGGAAGTCTCAGAGTTGCATCAGAAAATGACCCTTAGCAACCAAGGCATGTAACAGCATTATTATCTGCATTTTAACAAGCCAGTGACTTTTTGGAGAGCCTTATGACATTGCCATTCAATTCTGTCTTGTATAGGCGACATAACGAAGCCTAACTCTGAGGACGTATGCCAAGGATGAGACGCATTTTCAAGCTGTCACTTTGCTGGTCATTTCACCCTAATTGGGACATCACCGACCTGCTTCCCTGAAAATATGTCACGCTTTGCCCTTGTAATTATGCTGTACCTGTCAAAGGCTGTAATATCACACCAAACAACTCAACTTTTTCTTATTTTACCAGCATAAAGCACAATTTCTATGATATGTAACCTTTGTTACACTTTGTCTGTTTGCACCTATTTACAATAACGCTTCTTTGACTCAGAAATACAAACAATTAAACACACTTCTCATGTCCCATTACAGAAGTGAATCTACATTTGACTACATTTTCTAACTTTAAAATTGTGGCTTTTATTTACAAACACACAAAACGACTCCAGTTGCTACATATGGTTGAAAGTTGGGGATTCTCTTTTATTTTCCTTCAGTTCTGTCCAAAGCTGGGTTATTAAAATTCCTTTCATTCCAAAATACCACAATAAAGCATGATAAAAATCAGTAACCTACTTAAATTGATGTGATGGTAAATATACACAAGGCCTTTACATAATAATGTTGAGATGACTGTTTGTTGGATATACTTTAATATGTGTGTGCTTGTATGTGCTGCTGGGGATTACATTATAGCATGACAATCTGTAAAGTACATCATGTCATATTAGCTAGATGCTAATTGGTATATTTAAAAATCATTAAGGTTGTTTAAAATAGTCAAACATTTGGAGCCAAACAATGACCAGTTTGGCTAATTACTTATCTTAACTTTAAGAGATGCTAAGAATACTTCACATTAATCACATGAACATCAGATTCTTCAGAGTTATTGTTTCGTCTACATGATTACATGAGCTAAATACGTACAAAAGAAGAGATCTGCAGTTCATCTTTGTGTAGGTTTACCTTGGCTTTCAGCCCAAGCAATCTGCCACCAAGATTTAGTCAGGGATGGAGAAACAGCAATAGAAATATCCCTCAGGTTAAAACTCATTTCTATGGATGTTTTACGTGACAATCACAGAAATTTTGAAGCATGAACATTAATTGAAGAACTCTGGCAAAATTTACTTTATCAAACACTCTGCCAATTTTACTCTTTACTTATACGCTAATATGTTTGACAAGTCAGTGATACCAAGAAGGCTGTTTGATTGGACCAGTTGTCACTTGAGAAAAGATGCCTGAGGCTGGCGATTGACTCACTCTAGATGGAATGAGAGAGCTTTGAGAGTGATGCAGCTCTGGAAGTGTCCGTTGGATTAGGAGCTATTATGGGAACATCTATTATGACACCTAAATCATCAGCTGCAAGACGCAGCCAAATGCGCCATGAAATGGACCCGAGAAGACCTCACTTCTCACACTCCATCTGTGCTACTTGTCACACGCTTTCTCAGCGGGTGGAGACGGAGCTGCTAAGAGAGCAGGCTGGAGAGAAACAGAAAGATGTACATATGTAAGCTCTTGATATATACAGCGCATCGCACAGACTGCATAAATGGGCCTCAATGAGGTGAGATGTGATTGTTTTAACCACACACTCTTGGGGTCTTTCCATCACCCATTGCATTGTTGTGTTTCAATATGTTTAATTTGTAAAGACAAATGAGTTGTTCTCTTTTTGATATCAATGAGCTGTGTCTAATAAAGTTGCAGAACCTTTTTAAATGGAGTCATTTAGGATAAATTGTGGACTATGAATCAAACATACAGTTCAGACATGGCTTTTGTGAAAAGGACCACGTGAGGTCTTGCCCCACTTGCTCTTACCTTGAGGTGGGTTCCTTCCATCTAATTAGAAGATAAAAGCTGCCACTTTCAGAGTGCTCAGGGCATGCTCAGAGAATCAGAGTGAGTGAAGGAGAGAGAGAATAAGCTAGGGTGAATGTGCTCTCAGGTTGCCATGGACACCTGTCAGGCTTTCAGGTTCAAGCTCTGTAAGTGTGAAGGAAACTGTGAAGAGATTTTAACTAAAAAACAAATTGTGCCATTATTGTACCACATATGCATGTTTACCATGATGGTATGGAAAAGGGAAGAGGGAGAGAGGATTATTAGGAATATAAAAACAACAACTTGCACCAGAACCAGATCAGAATTCATTTTCAATGGCTATAGATTCGATTAGTTGTATTAGTGATTAGTTGCCTCTTCTTTAGTTCATGTTTACAAAAAATTTAACTTGCCCTGCATATAATTGTTGCATACAATTGTATAATTGTATGCTGTGACAGCATACATTCACATACATAACTTTACAATAACATTTATTTATTTATTTGTTTATTTCTTATTGTGCAAAGTGAGCCAAAAAAGCATTATGCCCATGACACAAATGTAATTAATAAAAACACATTAGCTGAGTTCAGCTGCAAAACACTTTTGATGTAACTGTCACCCTCCTGTCCAAAGCAGTTTTGTAAAATAATAAAAATATTTCTGATCTAGTTCAAGACAAGGTGGTGAAAGTCTAATCCAAACTTCTAGGTTTCATAAGTAAACCTGTTTTCAAGGATACTCAGATACTATAGTTTATAACAGATTGTAGTTTGGAGAAGTAGCAGCAGGGTGGATGTCATCATACAGGCCGGGTCTCCATACAACCTAGTGGTTGTGTCTGTGGCAACCATAGTGGTAATAGGGGAAAAAATAAGCTGAGGCACCAGTCGTAATCCTGCTCTCAGAAGATCCAGATGGCTAAACTTTCAGTCAAAATATTGTTTTTGGAAAGAGGTGTGCAGACTCCTACCTCTTTCTCGTCTCTCTGTGTTCCCAACCAGACCGCCCCACCAGCACCTCTTTTCCTGTTCTGTGCTTCATCAGATCTATTCAGGCTGAGAGTTCATGAGAGTTTTGTAGAATGGAGTAGAGTTTTAGCACGGAACACGCAATCATGTGATGTGCCAAGCGTGTGCGTGTGCATATGTGTGTGTACGGATGGATGGATATGTGTGTTAAGCGCGGGCTCCCCTCAGTCTCCTGGGCAGGACACACACAGAGCGACCTTGTGTTAAGGAGATGGCTGACTTGAACCTGACCACACCACTCAGTACCGTTGATATAGAGACCACCAGTGGAATTTCCAACACAGAAACACAGTTGCTGAGAGTTGAGCTGAGAACTACTTAACATGTGTTATGGCATATGTTGATTTGGATATTCAAAATAATCTAACGGCCAATTAATTACCCCAGAGACCACAGAACAATTCCTTCAGAAAACTTAAAAAAATCTGAAACAAATATTTCTTCTATTGTATGAAAGAAAATATTTAAGCCAAACAGTTAAGTACTTCTTATTTGTTTATTCATTTTTGAAGTTTGGTGCTATTTTATTGCTAAACCAAAAAACATTCAAAGAAATAAAGAAAGAAATAAAAAATGAATTATGCAAAAATAATGTAACACAAGAAAATGTGCAATTATTGAAAGAATATAATCGTTTTAAATCTTGGATACCTTTCAAGTAAGTGTTTAAGGTCATTATTATTTGGCCAACGATAAAGGTTGTGAAAAAACTCTTAAAAAACTTTTGATAAGGACTCTGCTGAAAAAACAAATCAAAGAAACATAAATGTGTCTGTAAATTCATCAAGGTAATTACTGTTAATGTGCCATCAATGACTGAACTAAAATTCTAATTGCGTTAATGACTTAAAGAAAACAGTCTGAGGAAAGATGCCGATTTGGGCTTCCTGTTAGTCTTCTGTCACCTTTATGATAACAGAGCATGTGGTGTAAAATACAGACATACTCACCACACTAAAATATACATATAAAAAATTGAACAAATCCTTCTCTTATTCTCTCTCCCTCACCCTCGTGCGCACACAAACTTGGGTTCAGTCGGTGTGCCTCATGGGGGGAGCCGGGCTGGCTCCTGTGGTTGATGGCTGGGGCGTCTTTGCTGCTGTGCATTGCCACACTGGTCCTCTTTCCTTCAGAGCCACACAGACAGGCAGACTCCTGCATGTTGCTGCCACTTCTGTCGCTGGAACACGCAGTCTTTCCTGCGATGAGTGCGCTAACAACGCCTGGCCCTGACACATAGAGACTTTCACTGGCCGGCTGAGAGAGAGACATTCCCGCTTGAAAATTTGTTTATTAAATAAAGGAAAGAACTGTCTGTGAGTAATTTAGTGGAGAGGAGAGAGGCAGAGGTTTGCTGACACACACACACTTATCCAGGTAAAGACCTGGTGAATGAGGCTACGAACTGTAACTAAGTTAAGAAAAGTGGGGAGGGCCAAGAATAAATGCAATTATGAGCAAATTATGTTTTTGTTACTAAGTGCTTTGTACAGTAAGAGATAATTACACCTTTTCCCCCTTAACAGTTTCCTTCTCCCTTGTGACTGACCTAGTCTACATCCTGTTGCCATGTTTTTACAGTAAACGAACACTTTTACTGCTTTTTGTCATATTTTTGTGTCCCGTACCGATTAAATCCCCATTATGCTATTGTAACATTAGCTTTGTATGATGAACTCATTCCATCATTCCAAAACCCATTCCCGTTAAAGGTCACATATCCCCAGGATATTATAAACAAGGTCAATACAAATGTGATGTCACAAAGAGAATGGAATTCCGTGACCCTCTGGGAATACGTTTTTGAAGCAGTAAATGGTTGTCTTACCGTGTAGTTGCGCTATTCCAGGTTAAAATATCATTCATAATTGGATTGTAATAAATACATCTTGAATATGTGTGTTGTGTCACTGACAGCAAAATGTGTTGTGGTTTGATGTTATTTAAAGACATAAAGTTAATAAATTGCTCAAACAGGAACGTCTGCTTTTACTTCACACTCAAGGCTTTTACACTTAAAAATGTGAGATAGATCAGATTGATCTTATGTACTTTCATTCCAAATAACAGTGAACCTTTTTAGAATGTTGGCTAACATTCTAACACTTACATTGATAAAAGGTTTTTCTAATGTTGTTGGACATAAATCAAAAACATTATTCTTAAGTAGTTAGTGGAACGTTTTAAAAGTTTTTAAATGTTTAATTAATGTTCCTACAACCAAATAATAGCGTTATTAAGTCTAAAACACTGAATGAAAGTTCCTTTTCAACTTACAAAATAATGTTTTTAACATATTTTGTTACTTAATGGAAACCTTGGGGAAACATTCTTACAACCTAAAATTGCTAGCTGGGATATGGCTGGTATGTCCTGTTTATTTGATGTTCTTTTCTTGATGACAGTTGGGGACTGTAATCCAGGGCAGCAATTCCAGCAATGACAAAGGTCTGGGTGTCACTGATATCGCAGAAACCTAAATATACCTCAGCTTGGAGAGACAGGAACAGGTGGAGATCGGGCACTGCCAAATAGTTGTGCTACAGAGCCGCAAATCTTACGGGTAACTTTTTCATGGGGGGTGTGCGTTTAGGGAATAAGTGTCTCATTTATGTGGGTACGCATTGCACCCTTTTCAGATTCAAGAGAGATTGCAGGGCAACACAACCCACATTAGGGTTTCTGTTCAAAGCCAGCTGGCCTGGCTTTATTAATGCAGGACATTTTATTTTTGTAATTAATTCTGTGAAAGTTTGATTAACCTGACCCACAGCTGGAGCTGCAGGGTGTAACTTCCAGGGGAAGTACAAGTTCGGCACTGGTGAGTTTTTCCTTTCCTGCCTCCTGTGATGAGTCGAAAAAGTGTGTCTGTGGAAAAACCGAGAACTGCACAGTGGCCGGGCACAGTATGTACCCACTGCCTGTGTCACACACTTTGTTGTAGGCTTCATTTTCAGAGGATTTGTGTTTTGTAGTGTGATTAAGTTTAGGTGTAAGTGAAGTGAAGTTTGAGATTCTAAAACAGTCATTTTTAGGGGACAAATAGCTGTAATCCACTTAATGATTTGTATAATCTAAAACTGAAAGTATCACAGGCACTTTGCTGTTGTCCTTGTTCCTCAAAGTCAGGCATAATTATGAGTCCTGTTTAGAGTAATTGAATCCAACAACTATTTGCTTGGTTTGAAGTGAAGCATGGGGGAAACTACCTAGCCCCAGCACAGTGTTTGTATTAGATTCTCCTCACTTCTGAGCTAGCTGCCATGACAGAATCAATATCAATTTGTATCACTCTGGCCTTAGTACAAGTTTGACATTGCTAGTTTAAGTTTGAAATAACAAGGGAATTGGTAAGCTTTCACTAGCAGGAGCAGTCTGAACAGTTTGCAAATGAGAACTTCGGAGCTTGAGGGAATCTGTGGGGAGTGTTTCAAATCAAAGAAAATTTGAGAAACGTCTTTTAGAATTCTGAGACACGTTGGAAATGGAAAGATAATTGTAAATAAAGAATGTGTTTATTATTCTGAAAACAATATGCTAGAAAGACATTTTGTATTTTACCCATTTTCAATTTGATTTGTGATATGTTATGTTTGATATGTTGCTTTTCCTGAAATGTTAACTATTTCCTTTATATTAACTTTCAATTTTATTATTTTTTAAATATTCTTGATAAAACTGAACTTAGTTTTGACATTATCTTTGAGAATAAATTCCTAACCCAATCTGCGTCCTACTCTAGCTCAGGTTATTTACATTCTGAGAACAATATTTCTGAGGCAGCATATTTTTAAGAAAGCATCCCTTACAAGCTTCTTGCCATTTAATCCCTCTCTTCCTGGGTGTTCAGGGTGTGACATTCTGCACCCCCCACCAACCCGCCCCACGGAGACACAGCCAAGGCAGCTCTGACCCAGTTTACCAAAGCTCCCATGTTTGTCATTTGAAAAACTTTCTCGCTACCAAAATAAATAAATAAATTCTTTCATCTGAATTGTGGTTGGGAAAAAGCGTTGTTTTCTTGCAGCGAAGGTGGTGTACTTAGTAAAGGAGGCACCCTTTTCTTTTTGAACTGTTCTCTGACTATTCGCCAGTGGCTATGTCAGGATTCACTTTGTCTGTTTGTGTGTATGTGTGTTTACGCATATGCTAGTCCCCTTCTCTGAGCTCTCGCAGGCTCACGTTATTTGCAAAATCTATAATAGCCCCAAATTAATCACAAATTACACAAATTGTTCCTTGTGCCTTGTTTTGTTTTCCCCCTATTTATCGCTGTGTCTACAAGTATAAGTGAGTTGGCTTCAGCTAAGAACTGTAGTATCACCACCACTCGCTGTTAAGTGTGTGACAAAGACAAACCTGTTTGCGTACTGATATCACTATTAAGGCTGCATTCACTGCAAAACATACACAGTGTTGAGAAACGAACCCCCCACATTTATTTATATTAATTGCAGTTGGCGCACAGGCGTCACGGTAGTTACCATCCTTATGTTGCATATTGCAGATCCAGATGCTATGTTCTTAGGTTACATGGCTCCATATAATTATCTGTTAGAGGGGTATTTCATATTTAAAACAAATTCTTAGCAAGTGTGACATAATAAACACATGGAATCAGTTTTATTTCTCCAGCATTAAAACAAGGGGTTTTATCTGTGTTCTGCTATAATTGCTTGCAGTAACTGCTTAGTTTTTTTCTTCCTCTTTCTCATAATCTAATTCCAATATTTCACACTCGGTCTGAAGTCTTGCCCCTTTGTCATTGTTCCTCGCTTAATTCATTCTTATTCTCTCTGTCTTTGCTCAACTTACTCCCCTCTGCCCCTTGGAGAGGGTGGCATCGGCACAGAGCTCTGTACCTCCGCGGATCTTACGTACATGTTGGATGAGGCCCGTCTGAATCTACAAAACACAAGTGCTTCACTGCCTTTTGATCTCTGGCTAATCTCTGTTGCCTGCCTCCAGTCTCATCTTGTTTGAATAAGAATGAGTCTGGGGTGCTATTGCAGGCACAAAGAGATTTAGACGGCATGCGTTCAGCAGAGCAGGCGTGACGTGGGTATGCATACACCCGCGTTCGCTCCTCGAGACTCTCCTATGTTTCTGTGTTCTCCAGCATAAAACTTCTGCAAGCATGTGTGGGAGAGCTGTTTACTGAAAGGCTATAACCTTGGGTGGCATTAAATTATGTCTAGATAGTCCATTAGTGACTTTCTCTTTTTCCCAAATATTTTATGAGATGACTTACTTAAACTTGCTTGCATTCATTGAACATGTCAATCATATTTGATCAAAAATTGTAGTGATGTTGTGTTTTCCATTGTGATGTGGTTTAAGAGCCATTTTTAAATTTATGTTTCAGGACATCAGTACTGCTCTTTTGACTGAGGTCTGGTCAGAAAAAGGGCAGGAGAGAAACAAAAGAGAGAGCTGATTCTTTGTTGCACTTTACAATGAAATCTATGCTAAACAGTACGTTTTAACTGTATTAAAAAGGCCAGAAAATTGTTTCCTCAGAAAATGAATTTAACACAATTTTCCAACAAAGCGAAACAATTTTGTTCAAAATATTGCTTTAAATTCAATTAAAAGTGGCATGTTGATTTTGTACTAAGCTACTGAACTAGTGGAAATATATGTAGGTATCCCCTTCTTAATATCGTTAATGTTTATTAACGTTAATAAAATTAATGTTTTATTGTTCATAATCTGTTTGTATATAAAAAATGAGAGAACAACAGAGAAATTATTGTGATAGTAAAGGAGTAAAAGCACTGTAACGAAAGTACTGCCGTATTCAGTGTCTAATGCAAATTTAGGCAGAAAATGATCCCTTAAATAAAACACATCATTCTTTCTTTTATGTGTACCTAAAAACCCCCTGCACAGATTATCTACACTGTCTGGTACAACTATTATATGACTGGCTAGGTTTAAACATTAGCAAATATAGGTATAATTTTCATTGCCTGCCCATAATACCCAACATCTGTTAGGGCCCAACTTCTGCACAAGCTCAGGAAACACCGGTTGGCACTCTGGAGTCTGGAGACAGAAAAATGTGACGTTGGCATCTTTTTAGTGCCGCCGTCCTGAAAAAAGTGTTTAAACAATGAAATAACTGTGCAGAGGTTCTAAGAGAATTAGTTTCCAACCATTCAAAGGAGGAAAAATCATTAGAGTTAGATTTTTTCCAGCTTTTAGTATTATACAGACAAAGGGAACTTTGAGCAGAAAGGTGAAATATACAAAGACACAACAGTGATTCAACTGTCTGCAGGACCTGTCTGCTTTAAATTTGATTTGAGAAGTGAAAGGAGACTGAAGGTGCACTCTTATGAACTTTTATGAACTCATGCACTTGTTGCATATTTTAAAACATTCTCCATTCAGTGGGTCCTTTTGACTGTGATAGACAGGGTTGACTCATCTGTGAGAAAGCGTTAGGGTGCCCCTGCTGGCAGAGGTGTATATTGCAGTTATTTTACTCACAAGGCAAAGATCCTATTGAGAAATGGGTCTTTGCACCATGTTTACACGACGGAGAGAGAAAAGCAAATATAGTTTAAACTTTTGCTGTTACTTGACACAAAGTCCTATTTGGTCCTCAATTAGCAAGTGGGACATAGTACAGGTGTATTGACAGGGGAGATGAAGACGCTACTAGAGTGTGAGTAACTGGAACTGGGGTGGCTTTTTCCAGCACACAGCTTTAATACTGAAACCAGAGCACCAGCATCCTGCACAAAGGCTTAAGTGTGTTGTGCTGCTTGTGATTCATCTATAATGAATCAAAGGTGTAGCGTTCACGCACTGTTTGCCCAACAGAACATGCAAATTACCAAATTTGTCTCCACGCAAGTCAATACTTCATTACCATTTTCCTCCAACCACGATATGTGTTCACGGGCTCAGGTGCTATTTAAATGCAATGAAGAGAGGGCTCAAACCATGATGATTGCATCAGCTATGCGCTTTCAGAAATTTCTAACTTTAAAAAGTGCAACTTTTACTTTTGTACATTTATTACTTTGAGTATTATAGAAAGTTTTGGTGATATAGAGAATGGCTGGCTATAGATAACTCTACAGTGTGTGACGGTGCGCCTCTGTGGTCGTAACTGGTGGGTGTAATGCTAATCATTCAGGCATTTGTTTCCTTAGTACCTGCACACCATCAAATGGGTAAAAAAAATAAAAAAAAGGATTACAATGATTCAGTTGGAGACCTGTCTTATCCAAGTATGGGCCACTTGTGTAGGGTTGTGTAGCGTAAATGGTGATTATTATGCACTCTGTTTTAATTTCATGAAAAGGGAAAATTCTGAAGAATGAGACACAAAAACATACTGTTCTGTAGCAGAAACAAAAGTGCTATTTCGTAGCCATCCAAAACCATTTCTAGGTTTATTTTGAGACTCTTACATAACTACTGTATATATGCTGTATAAATACCCCAGTTAGTCTGTTTTTTTCCCCGTCTGTCTGTCTGTCTGCCTTTCTAATTCTCCAAATTAAGATGAGGGAGGGGGAAAAAGAGCAGATGAGTAAAATTAAAGATGGCAGAAAGAGAAGCAGAGGGGAGGAGTGAGATAAACTGAGAAAATTAAGAAGGGGGAGAGAAGAATCTATGATCTGGCCAGACTTGATCTGGAGACACACTCATCCCTCTAGTGTTCTCCTGCACTGTGAAAGGTCAGTGCTGGTGTTTGAGCACTTGACAATGTTATCAGCAGTAACTGCCAGATTGTGTTTTCACATGAGCCTGATCAGCACCAGATTACACACACTCACTTGTGCCCATGCATACACAAATGGCCTTGGTTTGTTCCTGTTTTTACTGCCAAAGTAAAATGTGTTGATGTTTATCATGCTCTTAAAATAAAATGAAATAGAAGCTCCATCCCTCTTTTCTCTGTGAACGCTACTTATGTCAGAAGATAATAAGGCACATGTGGGTAACTATCGGGCTCCCAAAAAGAAAACAACGTAGGCGGGATTGTTGTCAGCCACTAACATTGTGTATTTATCTTCCATCTTACAGATGCTTGTTACAAACATGAACAGATGAAGCTGAAACCTCAAAATTACTTTTTACTGAAAATTGTCTTGTATGTGTGTATGCCATGACATAACATAACCATTACTGGAAGTTACTGTAAATTGTATTGTTAATCATAAGTAATGGCAGGGAGGTTAGGTTGGGATTAACAGGCTGGTAGCAACAGCCAAAGAATTGTGTCATATTTTTATATTGCATATGTATATGTGTCTGTGTGTCTGTTTGTAAATTAGGTCAGGAAATCTAATTAAAACATAAATGCTTTATGTTACCGTTGACAGAAACTGCTTTTAGAGATATTACAGTAAGGTGTCTGTGGGGAATATGTCTACCAGTCAAATTAGAAGAAATCTTAACAGTATCCCATTAGTCATCTCTACTTTAGGCTTATGAGAAACAATGAACAGTACAATCAGCAGGGACCTGGCGATGAAATATTATATTGTTATTCAAAACATTGATTTTTTTGTGGCCTTTTTCTTATTTCACTGTCATCTGCATTCAGCTTTAGTGCTTTGTGTAATTCTTGCACAAAACACTAAGAAAAGATTTTTTTTCTGGGTTTGAATTTTACTTGAATAGAAATAACTATATGTGCTTTAATCCAATACTAGACTTTTCCTCCATCTCCTTTTCTAAAGTATTTGTGAAAAATATGTTAAGTATCATGATTTAAACTATTGTTATACTTTAAAATGAATTATACCAAGCTCTAATATATAGTTTATATAGTTTCCTCAATATTTCCTACTATATAGCAACTACTGCATCCAGCACAGTCAAAACATAAAAAGTGAAAATACCCCATCTGTTGTTAACAATGCCCTATATTTCATGCATATAAACTGTCTACCTAGAAAACCACCAGCGTCTACAAACTTTCTCTGCAAGTTTTGACCTGACCACAATAGTCTTTGAAGATCAGGGCACAACCAGAGAAAAAAAATAAGGGAGAAAGAATAGCAGGAAATTTCAAGAATCTGTAAATAAAAGTGAAAAAAAGTAAATATTTTGCAAGTAGTTGGCCTTCTTGCAAATTATTATTAATGGCTGTTTGCTTAATAGGGAAAAAAGTGATATGTTGCGCAAAGGTTTATTTGTTGTTAAAATTGTAGTTGACCTATATGCAGATCTAAGTCAACAGGCTAACACTGATAATACAGTATAGTTGCCGTAGTTACTGTCGTTTCTGTTTCTCTTCTTGTTCTTAATCTACTTTACCTAACACATGAATATGCAATAGGCAACTCAATAACAAGTGTTTATATATTTATTTATTCCTTTTGTAGTTCTCCCAGCCATGCAGTTTATCCTGAACACTGTGCCTAGAAATGGCTATTAACACAGAAAGAATTTCTCTCTCTGTCTGTGTTTTTTCACCAGGTGCCAACTAAACAACTAAAACCGCATACTGAGACCTTAAAGCGTCTTCCTTGTGAAACCAAGACAGACTGCATGCCGGATCTAAAAGGACTGGAGGAATATTGAACACGGTGGGTTTAACATGGTAATCATGTTTTCTCAAATGAGCATGAGTTAAATAAAAATTACAATGTGGCCTGCTTCATTCTGGTCATGGGGTTAAAGACATTTTCAGAGGCTTATGGTGAATCAGAGAATCTGTTGAAACACAGCACGTGGTATCATATAGCTGGTGGAACCAAAGCCATATTGATCTAGATATTGAAATTACCAATAAAATGCAATTCAAGATTGCAGTGTCTTGTGACCCAGAAGTGGGATCTCACAGAAGCTGACACCACCAGATCTAGTTACAGTCTGTCAAGCAGATTAGCAGGTTTTATTAATTCATTAACTGATTTCATGTTTTACCTTTACCTCTAGTTTGTCTGTCAGCAACTCAAGTGACACTTAAGGTAAAAACAATGAAATATCTGCATGAAGAAATTAAAATGTCAAGTTGAGATAAGGAATTGAAAAAACAGCAATGTGATAGTTTATTTCCCTGTCAAACATAATACTTACGTCCAGTAATTATTTCTAAACATTCATAGGTTGGTCATTGGCATGGGGTGCGATAGTAACCAAGGTGTCTCTGTGAATTAATTCTCATCTGCTTGATTACTCAATGGATACATTTAAATCATGTCATAGTGTGAAAGAACTGTGTGTAATTTATTCATGTTTAGCATCTGTTGCAGTTCTTATCTCCAGTTTAATGAAACCGATTTTAAAGAATGGTGGGAAGATTCTCCTTTTTGCTGTTTGAGAGAGGTACTAACATGTATATGCATACACATACTTTTTTAGTTAAGCAATAAAATCAGATGTCATAGATGTGGTTGATTTTTTTTTTAGTTTACAGGCAGCAGTGCATGATATTCCTGAAAAGTTGTTTTGTGGGAAAGTTATTCTACGACATCGGCAAACAAACCATTTTTAAAGTATAGATGCGTTTTACAAAAGTTTTTGAAAAGTTTAATACCAAAAACCGTACTACTTACTATTACAAATAAAAAATAAAATTCATTTAAAACATCTGGCAAACGTCAATCAACTTGTTACTAGCGCTGAGGTGCTACAACAGAAGTCCGCTCAGATTATACGCATCGTATAGTTTGAGTTTTATCAGGTAGGAGATAAAACACATTAGTGTTGCGCTTCTTTCATTAAAACGCGGGAGTGATCTAAGCCCGCCTCCCTTCAAAAGTAAACCCGATTATTTGCCCTGCGTGGAGAGAGAGAGAAGGGGGGGCGAGAGAGAGAGAGAAGCTGAGGCTCGGAGCGGAGCTCAACATCATCAGTCGCAATAACGGCTTAATCATTCCTCATCGGGAACGACCGACACCAAGCGCTATAACCTCAGCATCTGAAACGTTTTTATTAGACACGAGAAAAACACGCAGTTAGAGAACGACACTTTTTGGGTGGTTGTTTTGGTGGATTTTAAGTGTGAAGCGTTGAAGTCCACCCCAGCGGCTCAACACCTTCCGTCACACCGCAGGACAAACTTCACCGGACACACTTTATACGCATCATGAAGTAAGTAACACTGATGTCTGACACCGTTTGACCAATAAGGAATTATGTGAAATTGTTATTTTAACGTGTCAAACAAACAATAACGCGTTTAGTTCTACTGTAACATTAGTTCCCGCGACCACAAGGGAGAGTGTTACAGTAGCCTCCGCAAGAAAGTTGACATGGCAAACGTGTGCTGTTTCTAAAACAAGCCCATGCTCTTTTTATTACGATTGACGTGAAGAATAACATAAGAATAACTCCTACTTGTCCAAAATACTTTATTTATTTTAAACAGAGGCCCGTGAGTATTTCTTGTGTGTCAAATGCTTTATCTGCCCGCAGAATAAACTAAACACACTTTCATAGCTGTTTAAAAAGCTTATGTTGAAGGTTATGAATGAAATTACAGTTTTTATGTTTATGCGTTTGGACATACTAAATAAAACGCTAGGCGGTAATGTGTACTGCACCGGGGGTCATTAGGCGGTAAATGCATTGCTGAAATAATAGGCGTCCAATTTTGATTGAACTTTCCTTAATTTTATAAGAAAGATTTATTTCTGCTTTTTTATTTTTGCATGCAGTTAGATCAAACACTGAGCTTTAATTTAAACTAGTAACTAACTTTTCAAATAAGCACAACTTGGTTGAAACAAAAACCAACCAACTCAACTTATCATAAAGAAAAGCAAAGCAGATATAACATTAGACATCACTAACCCAAAACCAATTTTTAATAAATGCTCATAATCTAAAAGTATATTCTGTTTCTTAAAAGTTTTTATTATAACAATGTGTATGTGAAAGTGAAGTTTTATATGATCATTTTTATTGCCAATTAAATGACATTGAAAGTAAAGAGAGAACAGTGAAATGAAAGTAGAATGTCTGCCAAAGATTTGAGCTGCTGAAATAAATTAAAATGCACTTCATGCCAAACAAGTGCTATGCAATATAGACAAATTGTAGCACTTGTAGTGATATGAACCAGTGTCAACTACAATTTTTTTAGATCAGTTTTTAAGAGTTAGTGTAAGGAGCTGTCATTACCCAATTACATTTTGATGTGTCTAATTAAGATGCTAGAAGCAAAATATGAGAATAAGCACAGTTCTTAAGCACATCTTAAGGAAGACAGATACAGATGCAAATGAATGAACGTAATTGTTTAATTAACAGAATAAATGCTTTTAGGCATTTTTGTGTTATGACAGATTTTTAGCGCTCTGTTCTTAAGTGTGAAAGAGTATGATAGCTTGTCATATTTTTCTTTTTGTAATATTTCAATAAGCACTTCAAAATTATAAACAGAGGTAGAATTTTTTTGTCTAAAAGCGCTTTAACATTATATTTGTCATTTCTATTTCAAGTGCAGCGTTGTAAACTACACCGCTAGACAGGCAAATACAATAAATTAAGCTTCTGTATGTGTGTATGTCCTTGTGTGTGTGTCTCACCTGTTGCTTTCCTGGGATTTAGTGTTTGGTTAATCTGCCCAAGAGGAAAATGAACACACTCGCATGTGGATTCACATGATTACACTCAGAACTGTGAACATATACACACACACACGACTTGTCCTCCTCAGACCTGTCGTCTCTTGGAAATCATCAGGGATTAGGCTTCTGTCGATTCACAAAACCAACAGTGACAATATAGCCTTACACTTCCCTCAAAGAGGGATCAGCTCTCCATGTGTCATTCTGATTGGCTGAGGTACTTGAGCCGATTGTTAGGGGCATTTACAAGCACAGTGTGTGTGACCCTCCAAAGCAAAAATCCATTATGAGTCCTTTACTTAAGAATGTCCCTAATAATTGTGCAAGTTTAGCAGAGTTTATTATGTTAAAAATGCTGTTGTTGTTGTATAAATAAAATGAGACACCTCTTAAACTGTTAAAGAAAGCGTGTTTTATAGTGTATCTTTATAGTGGATGTCTGACTATTTAAACAAATGTAGTCATTTATATAGAAGTATCTATATAAATGACTGAAAACATATAGGAAAGTCATTTTGTGGAATATTTAAAGTAGTTAATTTTGAACATTTAAAATAAGTAATGCTATTGTCATTCATCTAAATATGTTAAGCCATTTTAAATGTTTAAACTAAGCATTAGCAGTCTCCAAGTGAGTTTCAAGCATTAACAGTGAAGGAAAAGCGTCTTAATTTTCACTGTAACTGTTAACTAATAATAATAAAAAAGGAGTGATATCAGCGCATTTTATTACACAGCAGTTCATTAATTTTAGGTAAAGGAAGTCAAACATTTTCTCATTTCATTTTTTTCCATGCTCTCTCAGCTTCATTTACCAGGCTAAAAATTTGTTTAATAAAGCAAATAAACCAGCTTCATATCAGTAATTTTACCCTCTAAAGGTTATGAGGTTTGGTATTATATGAATGTACCCAGCATATATGAGTCTATCCGTGTTTTTACATAATGAATTTAACTTAGCTTCTGTCACTATTTGATAATTAGCTGTGACGCTTGGTAACTTTCTTTTCTGTGTAAAGTGGAAGGTAGTGTATGGAGTCGATTCACCAGAGTGCTGCATGATCACATAGGAATAGTTCGGCCTTTGATGTTTAATTATATTGTAAAACACATTTTAGAATATTTCTGCATAAAATTGAATTTTTCAGCGGAGTGTTCTCTGTTCTAAAGGTCTGCTGCGGGCTCATGTGGTATGTACAGATCACAGAGTAATTATTATGTACGCTCGAAAAGTCTGTCTGTATTTGGCTGAAAATAGTTCCAGGAGTTGCGTATGTGAATGCATTTGCATGATATGAGAAAAGAACTATGTTTTGGTGTGTGTGTTTGTACATGAGAAGATGATAGAAATCTAAGAAAGACGGGAGAGACTGCCATGAACAGCATGACAGACAAGTCTGCGTGTGTACTGCGTGTGTATGTGTGTGTGTGTGTACTGGTATATGTGGTTTAACAAGACACATATAATGTGTATAATGACTTTACAAGGATGCTTTCTGTGACCTCATAAACCAAATTGCTTAAAAATATACTAAATAGTGTTTTTATTTCAATTTAAAAATTGGCAAGTTTTGTGATGGGTTAGGGTTAAGGAATAGAATATACAGTTTGTGCAATATAAAAACCATTACATCTGTGACGAGTCCTCATAAACCATATATGCAAGTGTGTGTAGCGAATAAATGCAGGCAGCGTATCACACTGTGAACATCAAAGAGGTGTTGTTTCAAAAATTCAGGTGTTTTAAGGTGACTTCTGTTCCTCATAAACTTTTCTCTTTAGTTTAGAAACTTTCTGCCCAGAGTAATCTGACATGAGGACATCAAGCCTTTTCCTCCTTAAAATCAGCAATTTAAAGCAATAGACATCCAAACATTTCTACTCTGGTCAATAATTAGAAAGAAAAATAAAAGATATTTTAATGCACATGAAAGCCAAAAGGACAGCAGAGACAGTAAACTGTTTAAAACAGTTTATTCTTGTAACGCAAGTGGAATGCAGAAGAAACAATTTGAAGAGCTCATTTTATCTGTTAAAACACAATTGATTTGTTCCAAAATTTCATACACGTTTATGCGTTTTGTGTGCTGTTGCAGTTCTGTGATAATTGGTTTTAAAATACGTAGTTAAAAAGGCAAAGTTTTGGGACATAATGCTGTCTGTTATCTAGATAAATCCAAAAAGGTATTGTACCCAGTGTTTGTCAGAATCAGCAACGTAATCCCAGTAGTCTTGGTGTTCCCCAATTCCAATTTTAATTCCAGTTTTTATTAGCAGCTGGTTCTCCGTTTGCCGAGTCTGTGCTTAAATACTGTCGACGGAGACAGGATCCTTGATAAAGCACAGCGGCACTGTGCGTGTTTCGCTTCGCGACTGAGGGACCCTTGGCACACCGGTGGACGTGGGCAAAGAAATGATGAAAATCTAAAAAAATGAAAAAGGAGACAAGTCAAAAGGGGAAGGAAGAGGAAAATATGCTGAAATATTTTCCAGCTAATGTAATTTATCTTTGTCAGTAGGGCAGCATAGCCCAGTCATTCTGTAAGGTTCTTCGGTGAGATGGGGGACAGAGAACCCTCTATGCCCCAGCTTCACGTATCATTCATAACTCTCAATGTTTCTGTCACTGCCCGTAGCACATAGCAGTGTGGCAAGTCATATATTTTTAGCAATTCCTGCACTCACAATGGACTCAAAAGCTGAGGTCCTCTTGACACTTTTAAAGGGTTGTGATGATGCGATTTTTCTGATCGTATTAGTTTTGCTGCTTGTCTAATAGTAAACACAGGCCATGCGGTGGTCATTGGGGTGCAATTAACAGGCATGATTTAAATAGGTTTCATTAAAAAATGGTGGGAAGAAATAATAGTTTCTTTTCATTAGTGTGTGGATAAGGTATTTAATTCAGCCAAGCTTGCAAAGACAGCTTCTCAGCACAGCTCTGGCACTCACAAGAGCAGCTCTCACGAGCAGTGTCCTGCCAAGCTACACATGTGTCTTTCTACAGTTTTTCTACAGTGTTCTTAACGGCGGCCTGTCAGCAACAGAGGCTGAAACTCAGAAAAAAGCCTGCTGCGCTGGACACTCGAGATAGGAGAAAATGAAGGGAAAAGAGAAACAGTGAGAAAAGAGAGGAGATGTGTCTCTGAGTTAGGCATTGAGACACTTATTGCCTTTGTGTTTGTCGTGGCGTTTGCACAGGGCCCTTCAACAGGCTGTCATCCACCTCCAAACAACCAATCAGATGAGCCAGTTTCAGCTATTGGCTGTCTGCTCTGTCTAAACTTAGTTTTATACAAAATCAATGTCGAGCACGATAAAGAGGAATATATTTGACTTTCTCACCTCACAGAGTTCCTGCATTGTTTCACTTTCTTACTTAAAGCTGACAAGTAAAAAAGAAAGTTAAAATCTTTAGAATGAAGACAGATAATTGATGCCCATATTATTTTGAGGTCCATTCATTTATTTGTGCGCATTATCTTATGATCTGACAATGAATAAATATCAGGCCAATTAAATTGTTATCTCGTTTTTTTGTTTCTCTTTTTAATGTTTTTATTTTGTTTGTTTTAGTTTTTGCTTCTCCTTGGCACAGCATGTTTACTTGGATGTATAGCTTTTCTTTCAGTAGTTACCCCAAAGTCCGGCAATGGTTGTCATTAATTTTATTACAGATCCTCCATCTGCAAAAGAAAAGAATGAAAGAGAGAAGGAGATAACGAGAAGGAAAGGAAATGTGCGACACAGAGTTGTATGCATAATTAATAAGAGCAGCACTTCATTTGAAACTTCAAGGTTTGGTGGGCAGTACAGGATGGGCTGTGGAGTGCTCAGCTTTGTATGGTGTGCGGAGGTGGCGCCTTTCACCTGCAGCTGCTCTGTTACAGCCCCTCTGGAAAAACAAATAACCTTGTGTATGGTGTGTGTGTGTTTGTGTGCATGTTTGCGCTTAACCCTGACAATGGCAGGAGCTCCTATGACAAGAAACTGCGTGACGCAGGCGTTTTATTAAGCTTGCTAGCTGGCTCGTTGCCCACACTTCCTAAATGGTGCTGTCCGTACAGAAATAGCTCAGCCATGAGATTGACTTTTTTCCTGTGTTTGCCTGCTGGTGTGTGTGTGTGCAGTATTGTTCAGGTTAAAATTGGTCACTGTCTTATTTTTGGATCAGAGTAGCTCACAGGTTATAAATAGAAGAGAAAGGAAGAGGAGATACCTGCCGAGACTCTGGCTAGCTTTTCCGTTGCCCCACCGCCCAATATCTATGTCAAATTCCTGTTTTTTCCTCTTCTTATATCATACTCCCTTCATTCACAGACTTTGATCTACACTGTTTAACAGGCATTAATAAACTTGTCTAATGGAAAATACTCTCTTTTTCCCTCAAATTTGGTTTTGTGAGCTGAGAGCTTTTAAACACGGCTTCACGGCTGGCACAGAGATGGTTGTGCACAATAAGAGAGAAGTAGTGTGTAGGCATAGGGTGTAATCTAATCTGTCGATGTCCACATCATGAAATATTTTTAGAAGTGAAGTGCTAATTTAATTTCTTTATTACAAACTTGAGCTGTTTATGAACACTTAAGTTATTTCCCACATCTTATAGAAGTACCATGTATATTTAATGACACTGTAGCCAAAATAGTTCATCTTTGACTTTGTGTGTGTGTGAACTAAAACGTTCAGTTTTTTTGCCAAAATAATAAATCTTCAAGTTTTTTATATACTATAATCTCCTTTACAAATATTTTCTGTCTATATATTTTCTATATTTTATTACAACAAATGTCAGTAGAAGATCTCTGCACTTTAGACATTACAAGACATTACGTCTCACGTCTAGTTGTTAACTGTCTAGTTGTTAACTGTTAAGATTTTAAATTAATGATGTGGCATGATTGAATTTGACTTAGCAAACATTCCTGCTAGCTCGCCCTAGTTTCCTGCTGGTGTTTTACTAAACTGCTTATGTATTGGACCTCGTTAGCGGCTGTAGACCACAGAGGGATGCCTGAACATGGGCCCACCAACTTGGTTGGATTAGAACAACAGGTGCTTTCTGATCAGAGAAGCCTTTATTACTTACACCATGTCCTAACAATGTGTAAATAGACAAGATTTCAGCAACAAGCAATTTTAAGTCATAGTAGAGATAGCAGTTATCGCTTATAATGTCACACCTGGTTAGAACACAGTTTTACATCTATGCCATAAACCACAAGATGAAAGATAATTTAACAGTGTTAAAAGAGGGAAAAGATATAGAATATAATAAAACATGTTTCCATTTCATTACACTTTGTCTTTTTCAGCATGTGTGCGTACCACCAGAGTGTAGGGTATACATAATTTTGTCATATTAGAATCGTTGCTTTTATTTTCCGGTTACTGTTTCACTGGTCAGATTAAAAGCACTGTCCTCTGTAGGCCTCTTAATGCAGGAACAATCTTGCTAGATTCATCACCTTTAGCAAGATAAAGGAAATGCTTTTGCCAAGCTTCAGTGCACAGGTGAAGAAACTGTTGTCCTCTTGTATTAATAAAATGGCAATTAGCCTCTATCCCCCTCTTTTCTATTATCCCTGAATGGGTAAGTGATGTTAATGTGTTCATGACAGTTTAATTGGATAAGCAGGCCACTCATAAAAAGTCTGCAATTGTTTTCGGCAAGGAGAGTGCAGACCTTTTTTATGTTTTTTTAAAAATACTGCTAGGCAGCCCGTCGATGACCCACTTCTGAGACGATTGGGAAAACAAGGAAGAGCTGAGTACAATCCTTGGAAAATGCTAGAGAGAAAACGAGAGACCGAGAAAAAGCGAGAGGGCTAAAAATTCTTAATTTTGTCAGGAAGTTGATTTGAAATCCTTCTCACTTTCCCTCCCACTCTTCCTTCTCCTGAACGCAGCCCACTTTTCTCTGAGCTTCCTTCCAGCGGAATCGGAAGAGAGGGACTGGGAATGCTGGTATGTCTTAGCTTTGGATGCTTGTCTAGCCCCCTCGGTTAATTATATGTGTAATGAATTGTTTATTTGGAATAATGCACAGCAGGAACATCTGCCTAACGCCAGAGCTGGGAGCAGACCCAGGGAGAGCAAAGGAGAGTATAGGAGGATGGAGTAAACTAGAAGACCGGAGAAAGAGAGTCACCACTGTCGGCGCCAGTATGAGGAAGGGAGGGATTGGTGGATGAGGGGGTTGGGCATTCTCATCCCATCTCAGGGTCAAACAGCCATAGGACTTTTCTCAGGAGTGGGGGGAAAATCAGAAAAAAAAACATATAAGAAGGGAAAAGAAAAACAATGTACGAGGGGAAAGGAGCAATATGTGCCCAGCGGTGCAAAAGGGAGTGGAAAAGTCCACGGGTGCAAAGGCAAAGGCGGGAGAGAGAGAAAGCGAGAGACAAGTTGTGCTATCATAAGCCGAGGGGGACAGCTGGGGTTATGTGAACACTGCAGCTGGATCGGGAGCCGAGGGAGATTGTTGGGCCGGTCCCTCTGCTGTGCAGTGGCTGGAGCATTGGAAAAAAATGCTTCCCTCCCTTCGCAACCTTCTGCAGCCTGCACTTTCCCAACCCCCCCACCCTAAAATCGAAACAGTGTAGATAAGCCTTTGGATCACAAATAAAAACATACACAGACTTGATTTATACAATGCTGGCTGTAAGCACTTACTTTTCCTTATTTTCCTTTCCATTGTTATCAGCTGGAATCAAGGAACCATCATTATTTAGTGAGAGTGAGTGATTACCATCAGAATAACAGCAATTAGAAGGGTGATTATTTTTATATAAATGCCCTAAAAACAGCACAATATATATCTCTAATTTTTATTCTTCCTTTCCGAGCAGAGATTTTTGTTTCTTTTTTTATTTGACTAGCATATTTTTCCGCTTCATTGAAATGACTGTAAAAGTGTGAAACAGAAAAGAGATGCTGTTTAATCCGACGGGTGGCATTGGAAAACTTTCGCTGTCACTGTTTTCTGATCACATAAAGAAAAACAGCCCGTCACAGCTGCAAGATACAAGAAACACACAGTAAAGGAAGCTATGCAAATGCAAGCAACCCTGACATGACACTGAACAACAAGGCGAAGTGTGAAAAAAAAATAAATAAATGAAAAGCATGCACACATATTGCACATACACATGGATACTCCTGTAAATGACAGAACTGAAGAATTAAAAGAATAAAAAATATAATAAAAAAGTGCAAGACATGACATTTTGAACGTCTCTATGTTGTAAATAAATATTTAAAAAACACCTTTAAGGTACAAAAAGCCATTTTAAAGTATGTGACAGAAGAAATGGGCAAAGTTTGACATGAGGGGTCATCTGTGTGTGACCTTATTTTGAAATAACGTCCATTCAGCATGTGCGAGTTATGTGCATTTAACACACTGCAAGTTTAAACCTCCACCATTCAATAAAGAAATATCATATTTACTCTTGCTTTTCTTCTGTTCCTTTTTCCACCTCGAGGGTTAACCAGCAGTCAGATTTATCTGATCACACTAACTCCACACTCAAAACCTCTTGTCCATATTTGAGTTTTTTTTTTTTAAAGTCTGGGTTGTTTTGATTCACCACAGCTGTGCTGACTCTTTAATCAAATACTATCTTTTCACTGGTTTGCCCCCGTAAACCCTATACTCTCCTCCTACCCTCCCTCGTCCCTTAACGCATCTTAATTGGTTGCTTTCTGTGACAAATTATGAGCGCATGCTTTGATGAGGTCGGGCCGAGCCGGTACTGGAGTAACTTGTGCCAGCCCCTGGTGGTTCCTCTCACCACTACAAACAGGGGGTGGGTATGTGTCTGCATGATGAGTCTGTAATGAGAGACAGGGCCCGGGGCCGCTAGCAGGGGGAGGGGGGCTGGGGGGATTCAGGTATATTATACAAGAGAGATTAGAATTTTGAGACTGAAGGGTAATGTCACTATAAAATATAAATGTACAAAACTGTTCATGCAAATTTGGGAAGCACTACTTAAAAATGTCTTTGTTAAATGTTACAGGTGCTAATATTATAGTAACAGTAGTACATTGTTGAATTATTGAGTGAATTAATAGCATGCAAACAACTCTAAACCAAACCCTAATCCTATAGTAAGTATATGCTTTTAATTATTACTCAGTACTTAAATGTATACATTATAACAAGGACACCTTAAAATAAAGTGTAATCAATATTTCTTTGTGTCCTGTATTAAAGTACAAAATAGAGTGATCAAAAGGATGAATTACAGAAAAAAGGTGAGACAGGAATCACCAAATCATTCTAGCGCTCATATTTAGACAAACACTAACTGCAACAATCACAGTTTAATGATCCACAATGTCAACAGCGCAGTAATGGTTCCAACAATCACTGACATTACTTTGGAAACCTGACATGGGGGAGGGGGGAATAATAGCATAACATTTTGCAGCAGGAGATCTGAGATAGTGTCTGGTCTCACGCAATCGTTCTCTCCTCTTCCGTGCTCTCTTCCTCCTGATCTGGGTTACTCGGTTTCATTGCGGAGCTTTGGGACCGATGAGAGCGAGGGAGAAATATGAGGGGAGAAAAACTCAGGTCAATGTTGTGAAGGACATCGTTGTTGAGTGAGTTTCAACTTCAAATTACATTCTTCCTGACAGATCTAAACTGAAGAGAGAATGTGCATTGTGACCGGTTTAGATGTCTTCAAGTCACCTCAAGAGGTGTTCAAAAATACAGCATGTGGCAGAGCATGTAAGGGCAGTTATTATTTCATTTCACTGGTCAGTGAAGGTACATTGAACAGTCATTGGGAAATATTGTCAGTTTGAAACCGTGCCTCTGCGGTTCTGAGAGCCATGTCATTTGCTTACAGAGCAGGTCACAAATTAGTCAGAAGCTTGCATTTGCATTGCTGATTATCTAACAATAACAGGGACATTAAGATATTCTTACATGTTTCTAAATGTCAAGTTTATATTTGATATCTAAATATTTCATGACACTTTAGATGACTTTTGATTTGATATTGCCTCAACTGTCATTTTTAACTTTTGCTTACTTTTGAAAACGGTGAAAGTGAAAGAAACATCTGGTACCAGACTGTTTTACCATCATTACTGAAACATTACTCATAAAAAGAAGTTTCACGCAATCACTGCTGATTGATGAGAGACAGGGAAAGAGGTTGCCTAACTTCTCTTTTTCACCTTACTCCATCCCTCACCCCACCCCCCTATTTAAATCATTGAAGATTTGGCCTAGTTGCGCTATGGCAACAAGCCACGAGAGGTTGTTGTTATTGGGTACCATGTGGGGTATTCATAAGCAACATATTATTATATGATTAAATGATTTTTCTACCAGTAATATAGTTCATTAACTTAACCTGGCTGTTTGCAGTTGCCAGGCAACAAACCAACACAACAAGATTTATGTAGAATGCACGGTCATTTAAAGTCATTATACAGCAGCTTCAAATTTGGCTTATTCAATCCAAATTTTGAATCAGAAATATTTATTTTATATGAGAATTTTAAATCCAGATGTAAAGATTAAGAGAGAGAGCAAGGAAAGATAGGATAAAAAAGTGACAAAGGAAGTATCTTGGCCTTCACACTTCCTTAGTGAGCCACGTTAGCCCTTGGGCTTAATTGAAGCCAGGAGGGAGCGTTTAATAATTGCTGTCAGAAGATCAAATTTAATTCTCTTTTCACAGGACCGCTGTAGGGTACAGTGAAACAAATTGTCATCTGAGATTTCTAAATGAACAAAGCTTTTAATTAGTCTGATTACAATGCCATGGTACAGAGGAATAAGAGGGTATGAAATAAACGTGCGATAAAATAATCAGAGGATCATCCATGCATGCTATCTGGTGTTGAGGGAAGGTCACATGACTTGACACTTTCTAACTATTGACTGGGGTCTATTGGGGTCTACAAACTATTGACCCCACCAGAATGGCTGACATCACAAGACACTGTCATCTTTTACTGGTAATATTCAGGTGACAGTGTCAGACTGTTAGCAATGACACATTTTCTTTGTCCTTTACTGTGGAAAAAAAGCTTTCTGTAAGAAATGGGTGGAGAATAAACACCTAGTGTGGTTTCCAATGTTGTTTCCAAAAGTGTGTCTTTGAGTAATAGTTTTACTTGAGCTAGACCCTGATGGTGTTGAATTAAGTTATACTGGCACAGATACAAGCAGAACAACATTAAAGCTTTACCTATTGGTTCTTTATTTATTAAATCAATTGTCAGTTGTGTAAAGTTTCTCTCTCCTTTTTTCTTCACACATGTTCAAGACAAGCGTGGTTTGACTTAATTTCAGTTCTCCTTTCTTAGTTTAACTCTTGTTCCACTGTACTAAGAACTCACCCAGAAGTCGGATTTCTTTGAGGTAACTTTTCTGGTATATTGACCCATGAAACCACCTAAAATAACCCATGCAAACTCCATTTCATGCTTAACACAGAGACATCGTCACAATAAGACAAGCCACTACTGAGGCCCCATATTTTTGCCTTATTTCTCTGCTAACAGCTGGCCAGCTAGAACAGAGCAATGATCAGTCATTACACCATTCACTCAGTGTGTATCTGTCAGCTGAGCAGCTGGTTTCTCTGCACCTCTATCAGTTAGAGTTGACACAGAGTTGTGCCATGCTTTCCTTGAACCAGTAACCAATTGCTAATTGAAAGACAGCTCTCAGCTTCCACAGTTCAGGCTTTAGTGGGCCACACTTACTGTTTACTGTTGAGTTTGTAAAGGATGCGACTGATGTTAACACCCTTTCATCTTATTTTCCACTGTAACACTAGGTCGCGTCACAAGCCTCCATTTTAAAGACCAACACAGCAGCGCATGTTTTTTGCGTACATGTAGAACTATTTCTATTATTTCTAAGTAATTAGCTGTTGATTTCTGTAAAGACAGAAGGAAAGGATTGCAGCAGAGTCCTGAAAGAGGGCCTTGTATCACATAAATAAAACCCTCCACCCAATGCCCTAATCTAGCAAAGCACCTGAAAAGAGCTATTCACTAATCACTGCAAAAACAGAAAAGCAGTTCATCTATAATTTTACACATTTGCTAATAAAATTGTACATTTTAAAATGACTCTTCGTCTTTGCTCTTTTTTTTCCCTCTCAGGTCAGTTTATGAATAAGGAATCTGGATTGGAAAATAAACTAGGCTGAAAATAAAAACCGTATAAATTAGCTTATGTGTTTTAAAAAAGTCTATTTTTGATGATGTCTTGTTTGTATACAGTACATAAATTTAAACATGTTAACCAAAGACCAGTTAAGACACAAATATATTTCATGCTAAATAAGGTTGGTTTATACTGGTGTGGTGCTGGTCTAACTTGGTAACCATTTCGTTCACCAATAAAACCTAGCTATTGAAGCTGGTTGACCAAGAAGCCTTGCTGGTTAAGCTAATTATGAAGCCTGGTTAGGAGACCGTGAGGCCAATATCCAAAACATATGCTGGTCTTTTCAGCAGGGTTGTTAGTACAGTGTTGTCCATCACCAAGTGCTTAAATGAAATCACAAGGCATTTCTGTCAGTGCTTGCATCACTGTAAGGCGTTTGTTTACAGTCAGCTGTGGTAGCTCTTTTCTCTCTATTCTTCTCTTCTTTTTTGGCCGGGAGAAGGAAGTGCAGGAGTTTTGGTTCCCATTTTGTGCACACTGGAACAGTTTAGGAAAGGAAGCACCTTTACACCTTTGATTGTCTGTGGTTGCTGATGTCACATCCTTCCACCATTGTGTGTGTGCGACTATGTTTCCTGTCTCTCAATCCAGTGCTACAGCAGGGGTCTTCAGGTAAAGATTCATGTAGAAAAACCCAGAGAGGCACTGATGAGCCCTTAAAGTGATGTGAAAGCAAGTGTGTCTTACGGTTGTGTTTAGTTTCACTTGTGTTTTGAGTACATTTAGAATACAGTCAGTGGAAATTAGGGGGAATGAAGTTTAGATTGCATAGTTATACTAAATGTGTTTCCGCAGTAAACTTTTAAATATTAACTTATGCACATAATCATACACTGATTATGCAGCATATATCATATTTGATTTAAATAAAACTTAATTAGCAAATTTTAATGAAATAAGCCTTAAATATTCTAGCTTTGTACATCCCTGCCCACTTTATAATATAAATATACACTTTATGTTTATATTAATTTTAGTTCTTCAAAATGCACCAAAATGTTCAATAAGTCCTCTAGGCCAGACATTTAGGTTAGCATTCATTAAGAATTATACTGGTAAGGCCCCTCCCTCTTATCTTGATCTTAGGTTCAGGTCACCCATCCTGTGTGTTTCCACAGCCCAGATTTATATTCGCTCATCAGTTTTCTCCCTCTGGCAGACGCTACCACACTCAAGAACCACTGCCCACAATGACTATACAGACAATAGGTTGTTAACGCTCCTTGCAATGGCCTCCTGCCTCCCATCTAGCGCAAACCAAACAGCCATAGCTCCATAAATATGTGCATTGAAGAAAATCCCTTGGGTGACTTCATAATAGTGTTTATTTAGTTTTGACAATTATGACATGAACAGTTCTGGTTTAAAGTCTTGAATCCAAGACAGTTCAAAAGTGTGCTGTTGTATTGAAATTGTTCATATAATGTATTGAAATGGTTTTTTAGTATCTTCAAGGAAATAAGAGTTTATTTTAAAGAAGCAAGGGTTTATTTAATGTATCATGCACCTCCTAAAAGGTTTACTTTTTGCCCTGTAATATGTTATTTCAAATATTTGCGACCACATTTCCCCATGAGGATAGAGGATACTGCCCTTTTTTCAAACACACACTAGTACCAAATGTCTTGCAGATGTGCTGCGGAGGAAAGAAGAGGGGGAAAGTGGAAGTGAGCGAGTATACCAAGACGGGCAACATTGTGCTGAGGTCGACTTCTTGAAAGATCAACTTCTGTTTGATTGTAATAATAAAGTACAGATGACTTAAATGTGGGTGGAGTTTAGCAGGGCTACACTTTAACCCTCTTTTGCTGCACACACTGTCAAACATTGAGAGTCAAACTTGCTTGAGTTGTATATTTCATAAAATGATCCATAAATCTACTTCACAGGTGTTTCATTATCAGATACAGTTTCTGCACTTTTTTACAAATGTAATTCATGATATTTGCATCTTAATCATTTTTCATTCTCAACACGAGACCCCTTAGAGAAATAAAAATTGCTTTGTTTCTTTTATCTTCTAAGAAAATTATATCGCTGAGCATGGAGGAGAAGTCATATTCACTTTATAAGGACTTTGACAATACAATTGCGTGCAAAATATTTTTCTTTTTTTGGAGGAACACTAGGGAATGAGACGACCCAGAAATCTGGCTGTTTATGAATGTAGTTATTGCCCTCACAGTTCTTAAAGGGACAGATAAAGAACTACGTACGGCACCTCCTTATATCCCAGTGCTTATGCCTCCACCCCTCGCTTGTTTCCTCATAAGCCTTGTGCTCTTGTTCTCATCTCTAAAGAAAGGCATGGTTAACAGATGGGGGATGGACGCCAGCCTCTGCTCTCTTTCCTCGAGAGAGACCTGCTCACATCATTCTCCTCAGTTCTGTTCAAAACCCCTAGACTTTCTGCTGCCTGTATCCCATGTAGACAGATGCCTTCTAAGGTGGCATCCTAATCCTTATAGAAACCGATAAGTAACCAATTTGAAGTATTCTACATAGGAAGCCCGATTTGTTTATTTTCAGAAATTTTTGTTGCCTCGTCCTCTATGCTGGATTTGTTTTCCACTTATCACAAAGCATTTGGGGTTGACTTCTCAGTGATTATGCTGCTTTAGAATTGAGTTAAGTTTATAATTAAGTTGCGTGGGGAACTCTTCTATGATACATAGACAGCTCACTAAGTTTTGGAACAGAGCATTTATCTCTCAGTTTCTTTTATAATCTCTGTCTCCTCCATGACCCTTAAGACTTACATGATGACCCCTCTTCCATTTGTTTTTGTGCCTGTCACACTAAGCCAAACCTGTCTTGAGGTTTATTTGAGGGGAGGGCTCTTTTTTGCCTTCTCTGGCTCACTCTCCCCACATGCTGTGGCTATGGATTAGTGAATTGGCTTAGCATAGCAGAGAAAGCCTGTTAGTAGTCTTTCTTCACCTCACTCTCCCCCTCTCTCTTTCTTTCTTTCTTTCTTTCTTTCTTTCTCTCTCTCTCTCTCTTGCATAACTGAACAAACTCAACATGATAACCTCTTGTTAACCCCTTGTGTCACACTTGTCAGAAGAATCCAATCCAACCCAGTTCTTTGGTTATTTCCTTTGGTATTACATTAAGAGCATGTGAGTGTTTGTGTGGCGGCTACGAGCCAGTTTTTAATCTAAGGCACTTCTGGCTTGTGATCAACTACAGCTTGTCTGTGCTGTAGTTTGGCCTCACTGGTGTAAATTGGATTGTGCTCATCTGTTAATCTAGAAGCAGATGAATGTGAGCATGTGTATATGTAAAGGAAAGAACAAAGAATTGTGTGTGTTGAAAGGGTGAGTGGGGCTGAAGATGACTTAAGTTTATGGATAGGAAAATGGGGATTACGAAATGTACTTTGTGCCCCAGTTCACCCCACACTGTCCAACAGAATGGAGAAAAGATTGTTTCCATTCTCATAAATGTTCAATTTATAATTTTTGCTGTGTGAAATGCAATAGATAAAAAAACCCAAAAACATCTTAAACAATTTGGTTTCAGTATATTTTCATAAATTAAAAATGTTTATTTTGAGACAGTTCGTAATAAAAAGGTATTAGTCTTAATGTGATGTGAATTGTTACTGTATTATGTGTATAAAACATTCAAATATGCTACCAAAACTGTAATGGACTGACCATCTATCCACGGTGTATACGGCTCAAGATGTTGGGTAGTCGCCACCCCACCAACTTGACCCTGCAGAGTTTGGATAATAGTTAGATGTTACAAAAAAATGTTTTGAGTATATTTATGTGGATCATAAGCAGTAAAGAACAGTGTATTAATGGAATTATTAGTGAAGAAGAACAATTCTCATCTCTGGTGTCCATATTCAGTCCATTGAAAGCTGTTTAAAATTACAAGCTACAGTAGGTCCGTGTTGAGACAGTGCCATAGTTAAATCAGGGATTACCAACTTGTCATTATCAATGAGGAAGCTCCTCTGAGACTTGGGCCGTACACCCTGTTTTGATTGCATTAACTACTTAATCAGCTTTCAAATGTGACCAGCAAACTGCACTTGGTGACGCCAAGTTCTGCTGGCCGCATGTTGGGTAAATATTTACACAGGCATCCAGTCATTATCACCAGCTTGTAGTTGAGTTGTTTTGCTCCTTGTTTTATTCCTTTTCAATGGTCCTCTAAACAATCATCGAGCCACTTCAGATTTTGCCACTTACACGTTAAGACGTGCTCGCTAATAGTCCTGCTAACAGCTACACGTGAAGTTTGAGTGGTGTTGTGTGGTTGCTAATAGAATATAATCTTAGAGTTATTATTAGAGACAATAGAACACAATGGAACAGACATTATATCAACAGCACTGCAAGGATGTGTTTGTAACACAAAACTTGTGTATTTGACAACTCTCATCTATATTTCAATGGATGCAAAGGAATCCAACAATGTTGTGCTAAATTTTTGTGGATTAGCCACACTATATAAATTAAAGATGGATTTGAGCCAACAGAATTAGAGTTTGCTTGTCATTTAACTTGTACAAAATGGAAAAGTCTCTCAAACACTTGAAATCATACTCCACCCATAAACATTTGATTATTAATAAATGAGGTAAGCATGGCGGCGCAGATAGATGCAAATAGAGATCGAGCGAGTTGTGCTTTATGTGTATCTACATCAATGATTCTTGCTCGCTCTGGCAGGTGAAATCTGGTTCAGAAACAAGTAAAGGGAAGAAGAAAAAAGAGAAAACGATGGAGGGCTTTTAATGTGACACCACTGACAGCTTTACTGCATTACACCGAGCTTAAATAATGGAATGCTCATTTGCATAACGAGGGACGTTATCACCTCTACTGTCAGAATAAAACACAACAACACTTCTGCCGCTCCTCCCAGAGATGAATCGGGTTGGCCTACTTTACGGCAACAAAGAGGTGTGCACATGCACACAAACACACACATACATGTGCGTCTGTGATCGTTAGCTCTCCCACTGTGTGAATCCGAGCTACGAGCACCTTATAGAAAACCTGGGTTAGCTTCTCAGGTGAGGGCAACCTTTCAAAAGCAGAAAGATCTCTGCAGGTGGGCTCAATGAAGGCCTTGTATGCGTCTTTGCCCAAGAGTGCGGCAAAGCTTATAATGTGCTAAGGGGATGATATCCAGATCGGCTCAGAAAGCTTGTTTGACGAGGGTAAATCAGGATGACCCAGGTTTGCATTAGGGTTCTTCCTCAGATCTTCAGATACCAGGATCTCCTTTGTAAATAAATCATGCTGTATAGGAAAGTCTCATCCACCAGGACCATCTGCCACTGAATCTCATCCGCATCAATGAACCAATCTTATACACAATTTCAGCTCAAAAGGAAATACCAGTCTGTTCGCTCAGTTCAAGTTTACAAAAACACATTTGTGACAATTCTACGTGTTGTTACACAAGTGTTTTTCAGAAAAGCTTCGCTGCTTGTCGTTCAGGAGGCAGTAAATGTTACACTGCAAGTGATTAGAGCTGTAAAGTTAGTGGCACTTCCAAAACACTGTCAAATTCTCTGTGACGGTAGCGTGAGCATGACAGTGCTGTCTGCGCTTGTAGTCACGGCCAAAGCGCGAGAATCTGATTTGCATGATATTGATGGCAGAAAACAGCACTGCCTCAGAATGGCGACGGATTCTTTTGTCTTTATTTGCTGTCCCATGTGGCTTAGGCTCTGCCTCTATCTGTTTTTAACACTGCGGTTTTGCCATATTTCATCTGACTTAATGCCTCTCTCTCTGCTTTTCACAGGTACAGCTACTGGAACCTTTGAATTGAGTGGAGGAAGTCAATAGAAGAAAGTCTGGTTTGAAGAAACGTGAGAAAAAACAGAGACAAAAGAATAAAGTTCAGTGGTGAAAGAGAGAGAAGAAAAGACGGGGAAAATGGGGAGAAAAAAGATTCAGATCACTCGGATTATGGATGAACGCAACAGACAGGTGAGTCACACTGACCGAAGGGGTCTAAAGACCACTTTAAATAAGATTCAGACTACAAAACTTTCTTGACAGAAGCTGTAAAAGAAGGGCATCAGTGTGTTATTTTAAGCTAAAATAGACCTAATAGCTGGTGCACAAACACTAATTGTTGGCGTTCATGAATGCCAACACCTCTTATAGCAGTGGAATATTACTTTAGCAGGGCAGGGTGGGTGGAGAACACAAACATGCAGGGGACTGGAGATGGCTTTAGTGGCATGATGCCACATGCTTTAGGTTATAGGTGGAGTCCACACAGAGGTAGACAATGACCCTTCAGAGGCCTCCCTTAGCTAACTAGTAGTTATGACATTAAAATCATAAAATAAGTGCCTTAATTTGGTTATTTTGAGTTACATTGAACTACATTGTTCTAAAAGATTTTCTGCCTTATAAAAAAATAAACAACTATTATCTCTGTTTGTTAATAATTGCTAAATTTTACCAAATTTAAAAATAATGTGTCATATCCTTCCAAGTTTCTGACCATGAAACATGATCAAGTCAAAAACACACAAAGAAATTATGCAGAGCAGATAATGTATTTGTATTGATCGTATTGGTGCCAGTTACATAGCTTGGATCAATGAACTTTCTTTAAGTCTGACATTTACATTTATTTCCTTTTGGACAATATTCAGTTTAAAGATGCCATCAAAGAATGACCTATCAGATAAATCTGACACGCACTTGTACTTTGACAACAAGTAACCTTGACTAGTTCGGGGTTGTTCCTATTGTCTTCATCTATCTCTCATTGTTTTGTGCTGTAACTTGACTCTTTGAAATACTCTCTGAACAGTCAACCAGAGTCCTCACATCCCTTTACAGGATGACACTTTGTCACAGGCGCACACATTTGTAAGTTCCTCAGTCTGGTCGTGAGAGACAGAAAAATGTGATTTTAGGAAAAGGACTTGGCTAACAGTTGATATGACTTAGTGAGACCATACTGATGCAGTTAATGGCTGCTGTCTGGACCTCGGGTGGGTTGATCAATTATTGAAGATAGTGTGAGAGCCTGAGGAGAAGTGGGGGAGAAAGAGAAAAAAAGCAGGTGAGGAAAGTAATGGGCATGTCAGCAAGAGCAGACGGAGGGGGCACAGTGACATTAGTCATTCAGTACTTGTGGGTTGAGTAAGTTCTCCCCCTTGAGGGAACCAGAGGCTCACATGCATGTGGTCTCTCATGCAGAACACTGAAAGAATGAGTCAAGGTTCTTCGCAAACCAGAAACTTCTCTGTTCTGTTTATTTTTAAAAACCAAAATGTTTTGAGGTTAACAAGGCATCGTTTTGAAATTTCAAGGTATTGTTAAGAATTTTATATATGTAACAAACATGTCCTAGTTTTGTGTTCATGAAAAATAAAAAAGTACACTTTATATAGACATATACACTTTGTGTACATAAGTGTATACTTTGCACTTCTAAGTATACAAAGTATGTATGTTTATATGCACAGAAATTTATCATGATTTATTTATTATTGTTTCAGGACCACAAAAGAAATTGAATGACAACAGCATACAGATATGAAGCAACATAAAACAATTACAGAATTTTTAATATTTTGTGTGAACTGTTCTTTTACAAATAGTTTCTTTGACTTTCTATTCTAATTTATTTCAGACACAAACACAGTTACTAATGATCAGGACAGATGAAAAGAAAAGTGGGAAAGAAACTAAGAGAAGGAGGTGACAGGGAGGCTGAGGTCAGGATGTTTTGGCAATGCTATTGAGTTGCACAGACAGCATCCTGTCTTGGTGTTATCACCATTCTCCTCTCCTTCTCTCTCACTCCCCCTCAACCAGACTTCAAGATCAGAGATTGATACAGGAAGGACACCTGATGAGAGTCAATGCCACAGATTTCCAGGTCCTGGGTTAGACAAGAAAAAAGAGAGGAACAAAGAAATTAATTTCCTTTAGATCAGTTTCTTTTAATAAGGTTGACAAAGTGTTCACACTAATGATTTTCGACCTGCAGATGTTAAGCATATATAACAACTTTAAAGAAAACCTTTAGTGATCATGAGATCACAACAAGTTATTATTCACTAAAATCCATAATTTTATAAATGACATTTAATTACAATCTAGTGTTATCCAGTGCACATCGGATTGGCCATTGCCATGCCATTTTTTAATCCAGATCTGAACTTTTGCAGTGGTGAAGCAAGTAAAATGTGGCATCAGAACACTTGGAATATAGCTGACAAGTTGTATGAATTCCCTTTTGAAACTTACAGTAAGAACTGTCATTGTATACCAACAGCCACATAATGATTCTTCGAAACGTTGTCCTTGTGTTTTGAATTTCACTAACAACAAGGGCGTAAATAATGAAACAGTGATGTACAGTGAAGTTGTAAATACTTCATAAAGGGTTTGGTCAGCAGATAAAAGATGCTTTGCTGAAGAAAGCATCATAAATTGTAATGTATTTATAGAGTACATGCCATGTTCAACAGCTGGCAGAGTGGTTATTATTGACTCCTGTCCTCTCACTGCTGTTCAATTGAGGCAGTTGCAAACAACCCAGTTCTTTGTACCACAACAGAACCATGAAGCCAGACATCACAAGACAAGAACGGGGGACATTTGATTTACAAAGAGTTTTTTCTTTTCTATTTCTTTCCCCTCTAACTTAATGTGTTGAAGACGGGCTGCGGCTGTGCATATTTTCACTTCCTCTTTGAGGAAATGTTTCCATACCAAAGCCAAATAAACAACAGACTGCTTCAATGGTGTTACCTTAAACAACATTCTTCAAATGTTTGTTCTATTTTTATGTAAATACATCCGAAATTTGAACCAAAGAAGCAAGGGTGTCTTTAATAGCTGACCAAAGGTTAAAAGGCTTGCAAAAATGTATTTAATGATTAACAAAGAAATATTTTTTTCTAATCTTTATTTAATAGGACATTTGTGTTTATTTACACATACATAAATAAATGAATAAATAAATACAAACAAATAGATATGTATTATAATGCCACTTGCCTGCTAAAAGGCTTAAATTAGTATGAATTTCAGGCCGTTGCACATTGGTTCCTACTGGTAAATGATTTTTTAATGCTGGTCTAGCTGTTAACCTGAGACAGCAATGTGTGTGAAGCGATCAACCAGGAGCAGGTCTTTCTGGTGAGGCTGGTTAACCAATGACATCTCACTGGTTGTGCTATTTAAGAAATCTAATGGAAAGAAGTTCACAGGCAACACAACATACAGTGATATTCAGGAATGCTGCTATTTTTAGCAAGATTTGCCTATTGAATATTTGCCTAATTTGGTTTAAAAAGATAATTTTGTAGTGTGGTTAATCAACAACGATAAAACATAAACAGAATAGACCAAACCACTCTGCAATACTTGGCCTTTTACCAGGAATATGGTACAGACAGAAAGAGTTTTTCTTTTTATGTACTGTATAGCCACTTACATACAAGATTGAATACAATCTTGAAATAGCTCTAAGCCTACTTGGTCTATAAAAATTACTCATTTAAGGTGTGAATGCTTTCAAATCTTTGGCCAAGATGTTGTCTCCCATCATTTCCTTGCTGATTTCACCTCTTCCAGATTGGCAGTCTCTCTACAGCCCACCCTGCCTCTGGCGCCATGCTTATGGGCACAAGGCCTCTGACACCCTGGGCGGCCACTTTGGCTCTCTAGCCCACCTCCTGAAAACACTTGTGCAGAGCACAGGCATCTCCAGCAGCCCTCCACAACGTTGACTGGCTGCCCAGAAGCTTAGACAGAGAGCATCAGTGTTAAGGGCCTGGCTTTCTTCCCCCTAGCCACTCAAACACTTTCCCTGGGCAGGTCACATGAAAGGACCCCCTGTGTCATAAAAGTGTTAGCCACATCGCTAACTAGAGCATGCTTACTGACTAATTTGCACATGGCTGAATGCATATCACAGAGTCAGAGACAAGTTTGAGAGAGGTGTTATTTAAAACACAATTATAGCTAGTCGAATAATTGCTAGTTCAGAGAATGTTAGAGTGGATCCAAAGCAGACTGGGTTATCTGCTTTGATCACAGGGGCGGCTGCTTCTGATATGTTTCTCCTGAGAAAAAAACTAAAGTGATCTCACATGTGCCTCCTTTAGTGTTTCAGAAAAGATCTTAGCATGTCACAAACTGTGCTGAGAATCTTGCTAAAAATAGCAAGATTTACCAAAATTTGGAGATTTAATATGAACTCGTATTACTATGAACATTTCTCATGAAAAACAAATGTGCTATGTCACCTGCATTTACTGTTTTGATTTCTCCTCTGCAATTTTAGGAGAAACATTTAACACTTTTTACTTCACACTTTAACACAGTTGATTGAAAAAGGACAGTGGGATGGATTCACTTTTTCTGGATGTTCCCTAAAGTGCTATTAATGGGCGATTACTTTCTGCATTCAAAAAAATGGTTTCTAGAAGCCACCACATGATCAAAGTTCATTTAGAAGAAGGTACTTAATTGGCACTCAACATGCACTAGGTTTTCACCCATCTAACTGACTTGGCAAAGCAGGCAACCACACGTTCTGTAGGCTTCTGTTACCTTTCTTTTCATCTCTGCCTCATGATGGTGTGATGGCATGGAGACGGAGTTTGATTCAGCCACCCATGACAACAGAGGCGTCTCTCCAATCAACAACGGAAAGGTGTAAAACAGTTTGAGTAAAATTAACAGCAAGAAAATAATGAGGCCCTCTGGGTATGCCATCACCCCTTGCTCTTCTTTCCACGGTTCCCACCTTTCTCTTGTGATCGTTACCTCTGTGCCTGTTTCCTCACGAAACACGCTGTGCGTGGTTTTTTTTTTCAACTTTTTCATCTCTCTCTCTTTTTCTTCTTCGTCTTCTGCTTCTTCACCAACATCCTCTCCAAAATTCCTTTGCTTCCTCAAAATCTAACTTCTTCAAATTTCTCCTCTTAGATTTTATTCTTTTGTTCCTCTTAAGCTAATTATTATTCCACTTTTCTTCTCATTATTTAACGTCTTTTAATTTTCTTTGTTTTTTCTTTCTTTGTTTTTGTGGATGACCTTCTGTGTGTTACAGCCAATGTTGCATCTGATGTGTAAATATCATGTGCCTCTTAAAAATACTTTGTTGTCTTTAAACAGTATGAACACTTCATTAAATAACTCCAAAGTCTTCTATATAGATGCAGACGCCAGCACCATTTAAGACTCTTGGGGATTTCACTGTCCAATATTTAAATATGAAATGTTGAAGAAGCCAAAAGAGGAAACAGAGCAGAATGTGTGTTAGGTTCAGCAAATTAACATCACATACACATGACTACTGTCATAAGCATCCCCATTACACACAGTTTAAATGGGGAGATTTTGGGGAGTGTGGGTCGTATAGATCAGGGTGCAGGGGCGGATGGTGACAAATGGACATTCATCCTCCCTGTCTCAATCCTCTGGAGGAACTCCCCGGGGGAAAAATGCACTGGAGGCGGGAAGCAGAAGCGAAGCCATTGTGAAGGGGAAGCTGTCAGGCACTTCCTGTTATGAGAGGAAATGCATACAAATGTGCTTCCTGACCTCCCCCCTCCAACTCCCCCTGAAACACATGTACACGCACACACACACACACAGAATGGGAATAAGACTGTTGTTTTTAATCTTTGCCTCTCTCCCTAAATTCAGTTTTTTGGCAGTAGAAAGTGATTCTGAGTTGCGATTAGGTACAGTTCAGAGAGTGATAAAAGGATTATTACATTACAGTAGATTATTTACGTGGGGGAGATTTGAATAATAATTTAACATAGAGAATAAAACATTTGTGTCTACAAACATTCCAGTTTGTTTGTCACGGGTGACAAGAATGTGTTCACATGATAAGGGCTTCACACTCTGCAGGCTACAAGTTCAGAGTTTGAAGAAGCAACATCATGATTATGGAACCATTATCCTCCATTTTTTTTGCCTCTCACCACATTGAGGAGGTGTTGCAACTGGCATTTTCTGCAATTAACACACTGGCCCGCTGAAGGCTCAAGAGTTTCACAGATAATAAGGGATGAGATGATGGCAGGTAGTAAGCAGGAGATGTGGTAAAACATAACATCCCAGGCCTTTGTGATTACATTCCATTGCCATGATACATATACAGTGAACTTTGAACAAACACAATGAGAGATTTTTTTAGAGAATATTGGAGTCACTAACCAGTATTGCTCATCTATGACCAGCAATAATTTATGTCATGTTTAAAATTGCACTCACAAAAATATAGAAACAAAATATAATAATAAATAAATAAATAATGAAATATACCGTGTAGTTTTTCAAAAAGGCTAGTATAATAGATTTGGGAAGTCTTTAGTATGTGGTTTCACTGTGGGCATTGGTGTCATCGCTAACAGTTGTTAGCTTGACCACAGTGATTTATTTAAGATCTTTTTATCTCCATATCTTAGTACGTGTGATTCTGCTTCTCTTTTACAGTAAAGCTGACCAGTGCAAATTGCTACATTTATTTTGGATGTGTGAATTAATGACTGTCTACATTATTTGTTATTCAGAAGAGCCAAAACTCAAAGTATGATAATCAGACAAACTGCTCAGTTTTTTTTTAAACCTGCTGTTATACAAAAGGTTACATATACCAGATGACAATTTTTTGGCTTTGCTTATTACATCTTATCACAATTGCCAAAAATACAAAAACCTTAACTAAACCGCTCAAAGTTGCTAAGCCACAGCACTGCTTTCTCTGGAAGCTCAAACGTTTCACTTTAGCTTTATCTGAAAAAGAAGCTTGTCAAAACACAAGTGTTTTTATATTAAGAGCCAACTTTGACTTCTCAAAGAAATACAGGCAATACATCATTATTTCTCTCACAATTTTTACAGTACAATGAGAGGGGGTGACTAACAGGATAACAGTTACTTACTGTAACTATTGTAATTTTGGAGGTTCAGGGATTGTTGTGAAATGCAGTTGTGAAATGTTAGTTTAAATGCACGCTTTAAAAAGTAACACTATCCATGGTCGGGGTTCAGTTATAATTTTACATTTAAAGCATATCTATATTTTCAAACTAAAACCCACTGGAACATAATTCGATCAAAGATTTTTACAACAAGAACTAAACCTAAATTGTCATTAAACCAGCACTCCATCTTTTTCTTGCTATAAAGCTAAATAGCTTCACCATGACAACGTCAGAAACAAATTAGTGGCATCAAAGAATGTAATAACTTATGCCAGTAAATGCTAATTTTCTTCTTCAGTTAATTGCTTTAGTGATTATCATAAGAACAACATATTTTGTAGTAATATACGTTTCCCCACTGTAGTGAGTCATACAAAGTTTGGCATGAACATAAGTTAAGTCAAGTTAACAGGTTCATATGGACAACAGGCAAGAGATGAAGAGTTGGGTGGTTTGACCTCAAAGTTCCTCCTTTGTGTTGTTCTTGTCATGACAGGGTTTGACGCTGTGTGTGTGTATGTGTGTGTGTGTGTGTGTGTGTGTGTGTGTGTGTGGTTTTTCCTGCGTTGAAGCGCTCATAAGACACAAAGCCTAAGAGATTAGAGAGAGATACTTCTTATTTTTAATGCTGCTAATTTAGATGAGGACATGCACTGAGAAGTCATTAACAGCCCTTCAAACACTCTATGGCTGTGATGATCATTGTATGCATGTCTGCGTGTCTCCTGAAAAGTGTATTTGCACAAAGCTGCAGGAAAACATTGGGCCCATGCAGTTAATTTTACACTTTATTTCCCCCAATCCCCCCAAACAAAATGTTAAGGTGGGTTAACCTTCATAATGATAGGAAATCCTAATTATATGGTTGAACTTTTGTATTAGAGGTAGCAGACAAAGTTACTGTTAGGGTACAGTGTTAATTTAACATGAAAGGTTATTACAGGGTTTGGGAGTATAAATGTAATATTTTAATTATCAGTTTCTTTCCTTGAAAGACTATAACAAAACAAATGAAGCAACTTTCGGTAAGAGAACAAATTCTTCAAAACATCTGAAGTGTAATATAGGGTTGATTTATGAGAAGAGTTTTATTGTTCCATTGTCTAGTTTTTCATATAGTTTGGAGGTGCACAAAGGGAAAGGATAGGGAAGTAGAGAGTTAGCATTGATTTTTACAAAGAAACACTGTATTTAGGACACCTCAAGAGTCAGGAATATTATAGAGAATCAACACACTGTGAAAACATACACAAAGCAATTCATCTAAGTTTTAATGCCCGTGCTTTCAGCTACACTGTTAATACAGCTCATGAATTTTATTTAACCTTTACTCCCTTATTCTGTCATTTTAGGTGACATTTACGAAGAGAAAGTTTGGCCTGATGAAGAAAGCCTATGAGCTGAGCGTGTTGTGTGACTGTGAGATTGCCCTCATCATTTTCAACAGTACCAACAAGCTGTTCCAGTATGCCAGCACAGATATGGACAAAGTGTTGCTTAAATACACTGAGTACAATGAGCCTCATGAGAGCAGGACCAACTCTGACATAGTGGAGGTGAGTTTCTCAGATAGATCTGCACCCACTTTGACTTCTCAGTAATTATTAGCAGTGGTAACTCACACAAGTCAGAATGCATTTGTTGGTCATGACATAGTCTTACCAAGCCCACCTCTTGACCATCAACAGACCCTGTAAAGACATACTCAATTGCAGGGGGGAACTTGTGCACCATAAATCACGCATCACACCATGACAGTTGTTATAAAAACAGCGCATGACTAAATCTATCATGCCATATCTTATTTCCCTGTGTTCATTTTGGATGGCAGTTGCATGACACCTGCAATCTCCAGTCAGCTTAATGCTTCTAAAGGGACATTTAAGGCCTTTAAGACACGTCTGTTGGCTCGTGCCTTTTAATCTAAGCTTGGGTCAAATGACGCTAAACAATTGTAGCTGTCATGAGGCAAACATCCAAAAGCACAATAACCACTGAGCTGGTTATGTAATCTGCTTTTCTAAGAGGTTGCAAAGCAAAAACATCTTGAAAAGCAAAGGTAACATAATATAGGTTGATAATGCCCCTAAAGGTCTTGAGGGGTTTGAAAAGTTTTTTTCTGCCCATTTGATTCATGGTAATTAAACAAAAGTAGGTCCACATTTATAAACAAAGTTAAATGACCAAAATCTCAGTAAGAATTTAGATCTCTGGGTTAGTTTGTATAGCGGTTCATGCAATAAAATAAGTTATTTTTGTTTGCTTTTAAAATGACTCAGTTAAAACATGTTTGTCTCTCTACTTCCTTTTTTCATACACAAATATCGTCACAAGGGTCATTCCAAGTTACTTTGTGGTCTCGCCTGGTCTACATTTTACCTGTGTCTACACATTTGTATTCACTTAATAGTGAAATATTTCTGTACCTTCCGTCTCTCACAATGTACATTCTGTCTGTTTATTTGTTGCACCAAATGCACTGTCAAATGCAAAGATTAGTTTTGGAGGTTTTCATTTAGAAGGTCATTAGGTTTGTCCAAGTTTGTGTCTCAAACCTTGAGGCAAATTTAGAAACTAGTCCATATTATTACTGCATTTCATCAAAGCAAAAATGCAAAAAATTACAAAAATGCACTTAAGGATGCGATTTATCTTTACAGATGTACACTTGAATATTTGATTTGTTCGTTGAGTTCTTAGACTGTTCAATACATTCATCTGCTTTGTATTGGAAATCTCAGAAACCTGTATACAGCCATTTTTAAACAGGAATTTGTTTTTTAAAAATTAATAAGATGCAATTATTGGTGCAATAAAATGATGCAATAGTTTCCTGGAATGGGCTCACAAATTATAAAATCAGATTTTGAAATTGCTATAATGAAAAATTCAGAGTACTGCACTCCACTTTTTTGCTAACTTACAACACATATTATTTATTACAATTTTAGGCTTAAACTTCTTTATTACCAGGTGATACCAAGACGAAGTGAAAAACAATGAAAAATATGCGTTATAATATAACATTACAGAATTTCAATAGTTCAAAAATTAATTTTATTTTATTACTTTTATACATAAAAACAAAGGGGCTCTTGGGTCCAAGTAAAAGTAAAAAAGAAAAGCTAAACACCTTGTTTTCTCTATACAACGCAAAACAGAAATTTGAAGAGAATAATTGGTACACAAACACTGAAGAGAAAAAAGCATATAGAAATAAACTGCTAGCAAGCCTCACCAAGCAACAGCTTTAGTGCAGTTTTTCCAATTTGTCAGATTTCGTGTTAGAGAAATCGATTTGAAGGTAGCTAAAATGGCGCTCTAACTGGATTTGTCGGCGGTGAAGTGTTGAGCTCCTGCAGGGCCCCGTTTTTCTGCTGCTAGGTTACATCACGGCCAGGGGATGTGGGCGGTGGGAGGTAAAGAGGAACAAAGCAGACTTCCTGTTGTGATGGCAGGATGGGGACAAGGCCTTGGGGTGGGCCATAGGGAGAGCTGGGGTATCAGTCCCATAGTTCAGCTTTGAGCTTTAGAAGAAGTGAGAGTTTTTGTATATGGAGAAATACACATTCATCTACACGCAGGCTATAGAAAACCTCACATGTGTGCTGTACTTAGCATTGTTTAAAGAGTAGAAGGCACTCTCACAGAGACACATATCTGAACAAAACACAAATATAAGCAATCTTTCCTGTCTTTGCCTCGAGTGTATGTGGGGTGCAGTGGGAGGATAAGGAGAGGCAGGGGAGCCGGGCACAGCGTGTGGGCGTCTTGAAGAGCAGCCCGCTACATTAGCAATAAAGCTCCATGTAATTAGCATGTCTTTGGTTGATAATTAGCGTTGTTGGGAGAGAGGCAGTGAGAGGTCTGCCCAGCCTCTTCAGTTCTGTTTATGAGAGGCTACAGGCTCTTGTACCCGACTGCACTCTCTCTGCCTCTTTCTTTCTGTTGTCTTCCGTTTTTACCCATTTTTATCTTTCTTGGGTCAAGGCATTTTTTTATTTGAACAATTTGTGCACTGATGTGCCTGTCTCCTTTTGGAATTGCCATATTGAAAAATATAAACACTAGACAGGAAAAATAAAAACAGATGATTCATTTAGGAAAGCTTTTTTTCAGATGGATTAATGTGTTTGTCAACATGGTTTTTGCACCGATTTGCCACTGGAATATTACAGATATAATTTTAGGCCATTTTCTAAATGGATTATGTAAGTTACTTAGCTTACATTTGAAAATACGTAAATAGAATTCAGATAATTTGTTAATCTTTGTGTAGCTCTTTATACCACAATTAGACCATTAATTTTTCCATCACACAAAAATTTAAACTCTCTGTAACGTCAGTAACATCTGAAGGGAAAAAAGGGAAAAAGGTCTTGATAATTACATCTTAAGTCTTAAAAAATATATTACGAACCCTTGTATAGGGTAAAATTATCTACTTTTGGATCAGTGGGGGTTAAAATACAACAAAAACACAACAACATGGTTATCAAAGCGCTCTGTTGGCTGAGTTTCATTGCTTTGTTTATGAGGCAACAGATTAAAAACTTAAACAGGCATATATTTTTCACAACAGTCTGAGTCAGCCATATCTACTCAACATATGAGAAACATTCAGTCTAGGTGGTATCAGTAAGTGATAATGTAATTCCTCTCTCATCTTTTTTGGTGTACCAAAGGAAGAAAAGGTAAGTGATATTAGGAGTGTCACATCATTTAAAACAAGAAAAATGTTTAAGCAAGCAGTTCTGGCTGCTGGTGAAAAGCTCTAAGCAATATGCTTTTTACCCTACTTAATGTAATTCTCAAAACATTTTAAACATGATAGTATAGTTATACAATTACTCCTTGGTGTGATGGTTCAAATACTCTTTGTGTCAACAACCAAATTACTAATTAGTACACACACTGACTTATCATTTTTTTTAGTTAATAAAAATTGGAAAATTATTGAAAAACAATTATTGTGTCTGAGTACTCAGTGTGTTAACACTCACATCACCACATGGAGCAGATGTGTGAACAGGACACAAACACTTGGGAAAGAGTTTGCAAAACCCATTCTATCATAGATTAGCTCTATCTGAACATCCACCATTTAATCTCCTCTCTTCTCTCACCTCCACAACTTGAAGCAGCGGTAGAAAGGAAGGCGTTTAGCTGCATGTGCTGGTAGACAAACTGAGAGAAATACGCAGTAAGGGAGGCTTGTGATTATTTCCAAAGGTCACACTGTTAATGACTACCTGCTTGGTTAATGAGATTCCGCAAAGCTCCCTCACGATATTTCACCCTCGTATGTGTTGCTGTGCGTAGAGATGTGTGAGAAAGGTTGCAGGCGTCAGCCTTCTCTCAACTTACATCTGTCTAAAGTTGAAGGAGAAAGAAAAATTAAATGAAGATCAACTCAGGTTCATTAAACGTCTTGAAGAATGCTTAATGTGGACAAGGTACACTAATTAACTGAATTTCATTTTCATTTCTCTTCAAAGTCGTGGTAAAGAGTTAATTAAAAATATTTTCTATGTAAGGACTTTGCACATTAGCAGGCGGCTCTAGTGGAATATTCCCTCAGTTGTCTTTCAAAAATACTTTCTTTCTTACTAGTTTAAGTAATCAAAGATCAGAGAGAACATTAGCCTAAAGCAGTTTTCTCTCAGCGCTGAGACTGAATGACCGTTTATTTAGCTTACAAAGGCCTGCTATGACATAACACACTGACATAGCTGTGTCCCATTACAAACAAGCACAGATCAGATAGAGGGAAATATTTGTGTACACCATAATCCACCACCACACACACATATATGCTTTTAATGGCTCATGCGAAGAGTCAATAAGTTTACGGTAATTAGCCGAGTGATTTTGAGCCATCATTCCAAATGGATGTTTTTGCCAAATTTGGAATTAACTCTGAGGAGGCTTTGTCTATTTGAGCAAATAAACCTTATGACATAGGCATGTCAACAGTATTGAGGAGAACAATATGCATGTCACCAGCATGATGCTAGTAAAAAAGGAAAGTGAAGAAAAAGTCTTTATTGTTCCCACATGTCATTTATTGAGCCCTGATTGGCTTAAAAGAATAAAGACACTATTATTCAAAGCAAAGACCCAATATTTAGTCAGATGTCATTCTGGTTAAACTTTCTGTCAAACCTATATATATTTATAAACCTATATAACCTATATATATTTATGTATTATTAAGGAATAACTAATGCATTAAATTTATTTATAAGATATTTTATTGCCAAATTAGGTTTATATTGTTTGTTATAATTCACTTTTCTATATAAAGCTAAAACCTAGAATATATAAATATTATAATGTGTAACTGCACTTACTATTAGTGATAAAAAACTATAACAAACTTCAGTGTGTATTAAAATCTTGCATAAAAAAGGCTCATAGATGGCATTATACAGTCTTCATAAAAAATGGTTTTATAATTATTATTTTAATAAAATCTTTTTAATATACAGTCATTGCATTTTAGAAATACAAATTCTAAAATACAAATGGTTGATTTGTCTACATACAAGTCATGAGGTTTAGAAATCTTCACAGCACAAACAAGTCATGTTTAAACTCCTACAAATCTTTTACATGTTGCAAAATGTCTGTTAAAGTTAGCATACATGTGAGACCTCTTCCCAGCCTTCAAAGCAGATCTCATCAGTCAGTCACTGAGAAGCACAGCCCCCAGTCTACAGCAAATTGACCCCGCAATCTTATAACAGCTTGTTGAACTTTTACCTTACGGCTTCTGGATGTTGATGAGGAATAAACAAGAACATTTGTTCTCTCTTTTTCCTCTGCATCTAAATCTCTTGTGTTTCTCTACACTTCCCTCTGATTGGAAACAGCTGCAAAATGTCTATGGCAACACTTTAAAAATGAGAGCATTTCAGATGTGTCCAAATTAGGAGCCCCCTCCCTTCCCTTCCTCTCTACATTTGAGTGTGTGTGTGCAGTGTGCGTGTGTTTTTTTTTAGTATCCTTCCACTAATAAATGTCTCAAAAATGGTAGTGGTCTAAAAATAGGGTGCTGAGCTGCTAAATTTAGTGCTTGGCTTATTGTGCTGGCGAAGCAAATGGAGAAGAATAGGCGTGGAGAGGAGGAGTAAGTTAGCGAGACTCTATTCATTCAACAGCTTTTGAGGAGACGTCTAGAGAACTGCTGCCCTTGGACTGCACCCCACCTCTGTTGCCAGACCTGGGGGTGCCACTAAACATTTGATCCAGAGGATAAAAGCTGTTATTTATTTTTACTGTCTCTGTCTGAGAAGTCAAAGGTTTGTTTGGAAAGTGTATATTTTAGCTCTAGTCTGTTCTCTAGTCTGTTTCTCTTAAGTTTCATAATCATTTTTAAATGTTCCTGCAGTGTAACAAATTAATTTTTAAATACAAATATATTCTATGTTATATCTGAATTAATTAAAGAATTAGTGAAATTGTGTTTACAATTCTTTTAGATGGAGTTCTGAATATCACACTGCAGGACATGTCAACTTAAGTATGTAGTAAGTATGTAGTAAAATAAGTAGAAGTAACACTTCTAAATAAATTAAATAAAATAACGTTTTTACATAAGAGAAAAATCACAAACTGATCCTAAATCAAAACAACACGTAACACAAGGGTGTAAGAAACAAGACTGCCCCTCATACTATGAGTGGAAAATTTGTGATCTATTTTTGTATGTGGGTGTAAATGGCAGCATCCCCACCCATAGTGCCTGAAGGGTGTGGAAACACAAGGTCATGCCAGAGAGGTCAGGTGCCTGCACATTGTTCTTCAGAACCCTTTGCCCCTTCCTGTAATGCAGCTGTGTGATAACAACCCCTGCAGACAATGGCTGATAACTGTGTGTGTGTGCATGTGTGTGTGTCTGTGTGTGTGTGTGTGTGTGTGTGTGTGTGTGTGTACCTGTGTCCAAGAATGTGCACATGTTAGGTGTCCTCCTATGTGTCCAGAAGTAAAAAAAAGGCATAACCAGCATGTTTCAAATAGAAAGATGGCCGTGGTATAAGCACCCCTTTGTTTAGCTGGACTGAGTGCCATTGTGTGCATGTATTGGATGGTCTATTAGGTCATATGAATGAATTAACTGTCTTTCTTACTAATACAGCCATGCAGAGAGAATATGAGATGAGACACTTAATAGTTATGTACCATAATCAACTGACATGCTCATGAAAAACATGGTACAAACTCTACAGCTATTTGAAAGGGTCATGGTGCTAAATCGTCTGCCATAGACTAATGCCCCTGAACTTAAATATATACAAGCAAAACATACATTTTAAAATACATTTTACTATATACATCTTTGTATGTATTTAATTCTGAATCTATTTAAAACATTATTGTTTTAAATAATACAAGTAGTAGCTGTGCTCTTATAAAGTGCTTTGCTAGTTAGCTATTGTCCCTGTGTTATTTCTCACTGTATGCTTTTCATGCAGGAAATAGCTTCAATTTTAGAAATGCCTAAATGTATTTTAAATGGATTTGGGAACTCAACAATGTGTCTGGTTTGACGCTATGAAGAATGTCTTTGTTGTGATTGGTGTCTAAATATCATGTCTAATCACTCCAGTCTAATTGTCCCACAGCACTTCTTAATGTGCATCCTTCCCTGCCAAGGATAGCTGGTCCTCAAGGTAGCTGGCTTGTTTGCTGGCTCCCCTTGGAATACAGTTTCTCTGGGTTGAGCATTGAGTGATGCCCTCACCATATTGGATCCCCTGCTCCCCCAGACCTCCATTAGGGGACAGTTCTTGTAGCTAGCAAGTATGAAGTTGCACCCTCACTATTGAGGATCCTCTACTCCCTGTGAAGCTTGTTAGATAGGGCAATAGTTTCAAGTGAACCATGTTCTTCAACTCACGTTGGATTTTTTATCTTCTGGGATGTGTGCAGAGTAGCACCTTTATTGCTATGGCGGGTCCTCTGCCCTTTATTAGAACTTGGTCAATGGATGACCTCAGGCTGAGTATGTATGACACCCTCTTTACCTTACATATAGGGCCCTCAGCTTCTTTGGTGAAAGGCTGGCAAGGCTGCTGCTTGCATAAGGCTGACTCTCCCAACAGCAGCTTCTGGCTTATGAGCCGTTGTTGCCAAGCCTTTACACAGCTTCTAAGTGGCAAGTGTAGGTATGCTACATATGTATGCCTTTATCCATTATATACCATTATATATAAATCTATTGTTTAGGCCTTTGTGATACTTGATTACATTGTATAAAGGGAAGGACTTAAAGCAATTAGATTACAGGTCACTTGCATTGCAAAAAGCAGAAAATTATAGTATAAAAACTTATTCTAGGATATACCACTTGCTGACATTATATGTTATACTGTATATATTAACATACTGTACATACATGCACACATGGTGACCATGCCCCTTATCATCCACATTTGAGTCAAACTATTATACACGGTTGTGGCATGTTCAAACCACATTTAATAAAATGGTGGCTTCCCTAATTTTACCTCAGCCCTCTGCTTCTAATGAGGTGAAGACAGACTGTCTCTCTTACTAAAGCTCTGTGCTTACATGTTTAACAGCAGCAACAGATTCTGTGGTTCCCCCAAAATACTGTATTGAAGCTCAGGGTTTGCAGTGAATCTATCTGCAGAAAGCATTGGATCAAGTGCAAGAGGCTGTCACCAGCCTTTTCTTATGTCTCTACATTTACCTGCAAAACTTGTACAGCTGTACACAGCAATCAATTCTCTGAGTTAGTGGCTTCATAGTGAATTTGTGTAAGAAATAAAGTAATGAAAATAAACACTAAACAAGATTGCCCTTGCTTTCTCCTGGTTTTGATAAGCAAAGTGTTGAATGTGGGCTCCTTTCCAGACCTCTCTGCAACCTGCCAGCTCTATCCCACGAAATGAAGCTTATATGTGCTGGAGAAACTCTTTTGAAAATAAACACTAAACTATGAAATCTGTCTGGGTCACTGTCCCTCTCCAGTCTGGCCTGGTTTAAACTAGATGGCTAAATGAGCATCTGTGGATACTGGTCAGGCTTTGAATGGCGGCCAGAGATAGTACAGTGTAACCGTAAGTAGTAAGGACTTCAGAGAATCATTTTTGGCTACATGGGCACGAGTCTGGCTGGATTACAACTGGAATGGAAAGACCATAGTTGATATCAGTCCATTATTTAGACTTCAGTCTAGAGAGGAGAGACAGAAAGTCAGAAGAGCCACTTAATATGAAGCTTAATAGTAACGTACTATTTACTATTTACTTAATAGTAACATTCTATAAGGTCTTTTCCTTTAATTTTGCCTTCCTTTCTTCTCCCATCTTCTTTACCAAGCCCACCTGCACTTTGCTTCAGCTCTCTGTTAAATGTGCAGTTTACCTTTTTATCCATTACTTTCCCACCACAACCAGCACCCCTCCTCCCCCGCCTGGCCACTTTCCACTTTACAGATTGATTACTCCTCATCAATAATGTTTCAGATGGAAGATCACGCAGCTTTCATCCTGCAAGGCTATTAAGACGTCAGAATGTTCTTGATGCTTAATCCAAGCACAGATTGCTTGTTGTCTACTGTATTTTATTTTTAGACTACCAAACTAGAGACATTATTGTCGCAGTTCCTTCATGGGAAATCAATTAGACTGGCTGTGTGTTTTGTCTCCTCTTAGAATCTTTCTGTAGAGGCATTTTAGGTTTAACCCCTTGTTACCTGTGATCATTAGATATGACTTGGCTTATCAAAAGATAAGCATGATAGCAATAAGGAACAGTACAAAGAGGCAAATCATGTTTGGTGAGCCGTTTATGGCTATTTCATGGTACACTCTGGTTGGCTAACTATACACCTCCCAGGGCAATATATATGTACTGTATGTTTGTGAAGGCTGGTGACAGGTGTGGACACTCTGACAGGTGCACATATCTGGAATGACTGGCGTAACGGCGGACCTTCAGAGGGTTCACAGTGGCTGCATGCTGAGTCTTAAACTGCCGATCCCTGCTTGAACACTCACTCAAGCAGCATGTCTTCAAATCACTGTGCTATAGTCTACTCTGCCTCGTTGCACTCCACTGCCTCAGATTAACGCCAGCCCCGCTACACCATAATCTTCTTCCCTGTTCCCAATGCAGTGCCTAAGTTCTGCTAGTTAGGGGGCAACCTGTCATTTGAGGCAAAAAATACTTTAAAGTTCATTGAACTACTGCCTAGAATGCAGAAAGTTTGTAACAGCATATTGTACAACTATGGAGATTTAAATAAAAGTTAAAGAAAAGCATGTTCATCTAATTCTTCCAATGGCCTTCACATTCAATTTTGTCTTATTGGTAATTCATATAAAGGCCCAAATAATAATTAACACAGTTCAATCTAAATGTATTCACTTTTATTCAGATATTATTTCTTTTATCTCACTAATGGATTCATATTAATGTAAACTGTGCAGTAATAATAGTAGGAGTTTGTAGGTTCATCTTTTTAATGATCGGAAGTATTACAGTAGAACAATCAAGTTCCTCAGTATTTCTGTCATTTTCTTTTTCACACCAAACAATCTTGCATGCAGGCTCCCTGATAGCATTTAATCAACTCATTACTATATATAAAAAGAAAAAAGCTCTCATTACACATCACCTCTCCACACAATCCTGCAACATCTGACGGAAGCATGTTATGCTGGAGAAAAGAGGATGAGAAGCTCGTCTTCATCAAGTCCTCACGTCAGCAGGGTAAATTAATTACTGTGTGATTGATACAGACAGGCAGAAGAAGGCGGAGAAGAACTATGTGTGAGAGCAGGAGCTGTGCATATGTTAGCAGGTGGTTAATATCCCGCCACACCGATCTCCCTCTATTAAACCCAGTTGATCCACTGGAACGTGTTTCATTTTGATGAGATGTCAAGTCCCTCTAGCACCCTGTACACGTAATGAAATAAGACAATTGTATGGTTTTCTTTTTGAATGGTGGCTTTACAGCACTGGACATTTTTATTTTAATTTTTTCTCAAAATTTTAAAATAGAGTTTTGCTGTGCATACTGCCACTAGATAATCAATAGATGGAAAGTTGGGATAGCAAAATCTTTAGCTCAATAAATTAAATGACAATTAAACAATACATTTTAAAGTAACAACTTTTCATATTGAAAGTACAAAAGTAACTATTCCTATTTGGCAGATTTTACCTCACACGTAGACTCGACTGGAGAAATATGTCATTCCTACTAGAAGGTGGCCATCAGGTGGCAGAAAGTGAAAGTGCTGTTTTAATATAAACAGGAAAGCCCAGGATCCCTTTTATTTTTCCTCTTATCACAGTGTGTTTGCTCAAGGGTGTCATGACTTCTTTGCTCCATCACACAATGTTTTGTTTGTGCTTGTTAGTAATTCCAAAAGAATCTTTGTATACCTTTTATGCTGGGTTAATCGGGTGTGTTTGTGTTAATCTATTCAGGTCCAGGCAGCTCCTTCTGTCAACTGTGGTCAGTAAATCCACCTCTTGGTGCTGAAATTACAGTTTAAAAAATGGTACCCAGACCCAGTTAAATATTAATGTTTGCATTTTAGGTTGGCCCCTTCCTTTGTGTGTATCCTGTTGTCTCTCGATAACCTCCTTTAAGCTAGCATAGCAGGAAGATTGTTTTATATTAAATAAATATAAACAACACACCCTTAAGCAAATATTCCAAACCAAAGAAGACATGAAAGAATTAAAAAAAATTCAGCTTTGAATTTCTTTAGCAATTACAGTATTAATAATAACCCTTTTAAGTCTCTTCACAGCTTTGGTTAACAAGAGGATTGTTTTTTAGACATTACATTAGTTTAAATGTAGTTTCAATTTAGTCTAAATACAGCACGTATACTGCATCCCTCTTAGGGGTCTCTGTAGTGTCTGGTATTTGAACTGTGTGCTAACATGTTTTTACAGACCTTAAGAAAGAAGGGTCTAAATGGTTGTGACAGCCCTGACCCCGACGCAGACGACTCTGTGGGCCACAGCCCAGAGTCAGAGGACAAATACCGCAAAATCAACGACGACATTGATCTGCACATGATCAGCAGACAGAGGCTGTGTGTAAGTACCTGCATCTCCGACGAAGTCTCTTACACTTCCTTTTCTTTCTCTTTATGTGCTCTGTCTCACTGTCCGCCCTCCACGGGCCTTCAGGCATTGAACAAGAAGGAGAACAAAGGCAGCGAGAGCCCGGAGCTCGAGCCTGTTCTTGCGCTCACTCCGCGCACCGAAGAGAAATACAAACAGATTAATGAAGAGTTAGATTTTTTGATCAAGACTCAGAAGATACCTGTAAGTACAGTGAGGAGTCCAGGGCAAGTCCAGGGCAATACTAACAGCTTTCTGGAGAAGCTAGCAAAGCTAACATACTTGGAGAAACAAAGTTTATTATTGTTTAACCTTGCATGTACAGAACTAGAAGAGGTGGCATGATGTTAACGCAACCTTTGGATGTGTGTAACAATTACATTTCTCACGTGTGAGGTAGCTACAAGAAGGAGATTAGCTGGCACTAAAAGTTAAAAACACAATTAATGTACGAAATACATCATTTTAATCAGCACAAATTTGGGTGTTTGGAGACGTTTCACCGGTTACTGTTCAGAAATAGCTGTTACATTACATCTCACAAACTCCTGACTAATTATAAAAATAAATATGCAAAGAATTTAAAAAATCATGCATTCATTTGCAGACTATCAAGGTAATGTGCCTTCACAGCTAATCATGTGTCTCACTAAAATAAGAGAAACGAAACAGCTTTCGTTAAGGAACAGAACATAGCATGTTCATTAAAAGCTAATGTAATAGTACTGAGGGTAAACTTCTGCCTGTTTATATAAAGGCTTCAGTGTAAAAACTTTAGATTTGTATTGATCGGTGCAATATTACTTCTCATAAAGAACAATATGAGAAGTTGTGTCCAGGAGCCTGCGATTCAGGGGAATGTGGTTGGATTGGGTGGAGTGGGGGAGCTGACAGTGGTGAAGGTGGATGAATTCAGTCAGTGAAGTGACTTCTTCTATATTTTCCCAATTTAAGCCAACACTGGTGGAGGAGGGAGGGTGTCTCCTTCCCATTTTTCCCGAGATGTCATATGCTGTTGGGATTATCCCAGAAAGCCGAATTATGTGTAAAATAATAATAATAGACTTTTAATAAGTTTAATAAGTCAAAACCCAGTAGTCAGCTTTTATTAAAGCTTTAGAAAACAACAGAGAAAACAGGGTCTACAGTCCGAGAGAGCAGCATAACGATGTTAAACATGTCCTTAAACAGGGCACCTAACAAAACTGAAGCTTTGCTTACCAAGACCTTCATTGTGGAGAAAAAAATATTTGCCTGCCTTAAGCAATGATTGCTGTGGCCTTGTGAGTTAATGAAGAATGAAGGAGTGAGAAAGAGAGAGTGGCTCTTCTTCACATTCTGTCAGCTGATGTTCCCCCAGATGAGCACTTACACAGCCTCAGGACACATGCTTACAATTAGGGGCTATTTTGTCCTCAGTGCAACATGAAGGTGAAGAGACTTTCTTGCTGCTTCAAGGTTAAGCCTCCATCTTGTGGAGTGACAGAGAGAGATATATAAAATCAGGTTTCTTTTGTACAGTGAGGTACATTAAAAAAAAATCAAAAATAGAGGCAAAAATTGTTTTCCATGATAATTGCATGTAAAAAGCTCAAAAGCTTGAGGATTTGTACTGAAAGTTATTAGACTGAATTGCATATGTTACTAACTATCTACAGTATCTGAAATTAAAAAATGACTTTTGTGTTTGTGATTTCATGTTGTATTTATGTGTCATCCATAAATATTGTAATTTATTTATTTATAATAATATATGTATTGTTTTTGTTTCCCAATAGGCTGTGCCCCCTTCCAACTATGACATGCCCATTTCCGTGAATAACCAGATCTACCCAGGCAACCATAACCTGCTTCCCTTAGCACACCATGGTCTACAGAGAAACAGCATGTCACCCGGAGTCACACACAGACCCCCTAGTGCAGGTAAAAACACACATCTCATCAGTGTAGTCATTGTCTTAATTCTAGGTTTACATAAGCCTTTTTTTAAGCCTTTTTTTAAAAAGCCTTTTTTAAACACAAAATAAAATCGAGTTTGACCCTGTGTGCTCCATGTACTCTCTCTGTCTGAAATTAGCAAAGGTTAAATTGAGCTTGAATTAAAATTACCAGTGCATGTCAAATATGTTTTTTACCTTTTTTAAACGTAATAATTTTTTGTTATACTTTTTTTCGAAAATAAAATAAATAATGTGGAAAATGGAAGAGGAAAATAATGTTGAACCAATAAAGTGGAACCAATAATGCCATATTGTATTTTACCTATGAATATCACAATATCAGCATTTTAATTACTAATTTAAGAATTCTCACATTATACATTGGCTTTTCATGTTTACTTAAATTATCATGTTGTTTTCCTTCTATAGTTTCAGTCACCATATTCACCTATATTTCTGTCCATTCCTCTGTATTTCTCCAATTCTAAGTGACAGATGGTTACACAGCATGATCCTGTTGGCACTTTTGTTATTGTTGTGTTGTCTTGGTTCATTAGTCTTTCACCCACAGTTCTGTCATTAAAGCTGCTTTCTCCTGATGCAATCAGCCCTGTATTCCAGGAGCGCTTAGCTAAATATGAGTTTTGGCCCAGCCTGTACGCCTCCGACCGCACTTGCTCCTCTGCATGCTTAAAAATAAAAATGTGTAATTTTTCTTGGACACTACAACCTAGCCCCACTGGCCACACCACTTCCCCCTCACAAACGTTTGCTGAGGTAGAATAGGACAGAGTTTTGTTCTTCTCAGACAAACACACAAACGTCTCTGTCACTTTAAATTTGTTTTTCATTCCCCATTGCTCTTACACATGCTGGGAGGAAGATCAGTGTGGCTTGAGGGAGCTGAATAAATGACCCTACAGATTTAAGAAGAAAGATTTTGTGGTAGGATATGTATGTCAACTGCAAAGAAGTGACTGAAATATCTCTCTCTGTCTTTCTGTTCCCATGCTAGGTGGTCTGATGGGCACTGATCTCTCCACTGGCATGGGCACCAGTGCTGGTAAGGACGGCATCCCCACATACTACAGTATGTTTCTTTTCCATCACATCTTTTATTTAGTCAATAATTGCACAAATTCTCTTTCAGCTCAAACCAGAAAAAAATGTGCAGGAGAATGATATGCTTGTATAAAGCTGGGCTTGTGTTCTCAGTCATTTCTTTGCAGACTACAGTCATTAACTGAACTGGACTGGTTCAAACCAAACAGTAATTGAAATAGTTGGTTTTGTTTCTTCACTCAGTCTTGCAAAGTAATTACTGTACAACAGTAGTTTCTGTGCTAACTAACAAACTGATTTCAGCACTTCTCATTTTGTCTGCCATAGAATTCTTAGGGAGATCTTTTTATAGTTCCTACGACTATTGGTGGTAGGTGTTTTTGCTGTATTTGAACCACACAAACCAGGAACAATTTTAGTCCCTTTTTAAAAAACTAAATTAGCACCTAGTTCAAAGTAGGCTCTAAAAACGTCCCCAAGAACTATCAGAAACATAAGTGTACGTTGATTGGACGAATGCCATACAGAACACAGGTACACACCATTTTTAAAAAGCTATGTGAACACACAGTTTATATTTACTCCAAAAACATTTTAAAGTGTTACAATTAACTGCACCCATTTACACACTGATGTTCAACTATAGAGAAAAATCCCCAGCCACCAGTGTTAATGATATCTGTGGTCACAATGATTATTAATACTTTTGTATGGTATATGATTTGTAAATAGTTGTTTGGGGGGTTTCCATTGTTCAGTTGTTTTTAGCATTTGTTTGCAGCCATGTAGTTGAGCTGGTTAAATTATGTCACTGTTGGCCGTCACTGTTTTGTTACTTCACAGTTCTTATACCAGTGCAAATGCAACAAGGAAAATGTACAATGGGAACTAAATGTTCTACAAAATACAAAAAACACATTTTCTGGTAGTTTAAGTAATACAGAAATGTGCTTTAAGGAAATTGTCTCAAGGAAATTAAGACAAGGAAATTGCCTTAAACAAAACAAGTCCATAGAATGACACATTGAATGTAACCCGTAGCATCATTTCCGTGAAACCATTTGCTTACTGAAATTGTCTGAGGATTGGCAAAACTATATGCTGACACACTCTTATGTGTGCTCAAGCACATAAAGAACGTTCTTCTCTGTAAGCTGTATAAATATCAGATGTTTTTTTAGCAAAAAGGTAAACAAGCATATAAGCATTAGGCATATGCTTGTGTTTGTTTGCTTTAGCCTCTATTGTCTGGTCTAAACTGAGCACTACAGCTCACGCAGTTCTGCTTTCAGGCTGCGCGTCTGTCCCATGTCTCTTATAGGATAATGACTATCATGTGTTTGGAGTGAAAATACTTGGAATACTTCACCATCTAGTAGTCCAGTTACCATCCTTTTGGAAAATTTGTGTATGGGTTTCTGTATACAAGCACTATCCACTTGAAAGGGATAGTTATGAGGCAGCATACAGCCAGAATGGTGGCTTGACTTGTGGTTGCTTGAGAGACTCTGGATATATGTGCATGTCTGTGTATGTGCGTGCGTGTGTGTGGGTCTGCCAGTCTCAACCACTAACCAGTGGTCACCACAGAAGCATGGCTTTGGATATTTTAAGCAGGACAGTAGATCCTTTGAACTTGGCTTCTGGGCTGCTGAGACACAGCTGGGTAACCTTGTCTGGCCCTGAGGCCACTGTATATGGGTGAGGGTAAGGTCTGTTAACTGACCCCCTCTCCTTACTGTCTCTGATGCACAAAAGTGCCACTTGTTAATGTGACACTTTTATCCGCATTCAAGGTCCATGACCATAAAATGTAGCCATTGTGCTGGCGTTCAGGCTAACAGAGGCCACAGTGTGGAGCTGATGTAAGCTGCCACTCTGGAAACGAGTTAAAGAAAGCCAAGCGACACAAGTGCTCTCAGTATTAATGGTCGAACAGTGAATATAGCATGAATATTCATTTGTTATCAGCTGACAGTTTTAGTTACCACAGATTTTAAGAAGCATAGTATTCTTTTTGCGTTTTCATATTAATGCTCACAGTTGTGTAGTACTACATATAATATAATATTGCATATGTGAAGAATGAATATAAACCAAACTTTAATACCAAACAATCTAATTTCCATTAAAGGACCGTTTTTTTGACACAAAATTAACAGATGGTAAAATTAGTGTTGGTTACAATTATTATGGTCTCGAACACCTACAAATAGCCCGATATGTGTACTGATTGTACATTGTGTTGTACTGTAAGATATGGTGTGGTCAGTCAACACATTTTGGTTGTCTGAATGTTGATCTGTTGTGTTTATATAACACTTGTAGTCATTTGCTTCTACCATACCTTGGCAGTTTAAGCAGAGCTACATTGAAGTCTTTCAGTTGTGTGAAACAGAGCCATGCTGGACCATCATCATGTACAGCAGGATTGAATGAGCCTGTTAGACCACAATAAGAAATTAGAGAGGGTCCGACTTGCAGGAAAAGCGAGCGGGTTCTTAACCACAGTAGCCGGTCAGCTAGCTTTGACACTAAGTGGAAACTTAGGCCAAGCCCATTTACAGTTAAGCTTCCCCTGCAGAGCCCCAGAAATAGAACCAGGCCTTTTATCATCTGTACACATCAGGCATTTTGTGTGCGAGGAGGGGACCGCTAGTATCTGGGCAGCTGTAATTGTAGTACTTCCCCATTGTTGGGCGATAGCTGGGCCTCAAGAATACAGGGAAGAGACTTGTGCGGCTTTTGCATTAAGAGAAATTAAGAGAAGATAAACACTGTTACAGCCTAGTCCATTGGTTTTGTTTTTAGGATGCAATTCACAGACTTACAGAACAATGTACTGTAAATGTCAGTGCATATCTTGAAAGAAATGAGGATAATTCTGCTTATTGGCCACCTGAATCCCAGCTGTGCTCCTTCTGATTTAGAAATCAAGCAGCCGTGGCTCATTCATCACTACTGTCTAGCACACGTCCTCATGTGAACTCTACTTTGCTGTCTGTCTGCCTTCTAAGGGTCACTTTAACTCCTGGGTGGTATTGCTAATCACTAACAACAGAGCTGCAGTTGTTAAATATACTCCAGCTTGTATGATGTGAATGGTCCATGTGTTTCATGATTGGCTCAGGATGTACTATACTGTACATGCCCCTTTAATTAATCTCGCACACATGGAATCAGAGGTTTCTATAGTTACCAGAGCTGAACAGAGGACAATCTGTATGAATGGTTCTATCTCAGTGATTTGTGCAGCTTTTCTGCAGTAATAGTTACAGGAACTGCTTGGAGTTTGTCATTGTTCGCTCTCTTTCCTTCATGCTTTTGCTGTGGATGCGTTCATGCTAGTAATCTGTCAGGGAAATGGTAGTAATAATATATTCCCTAAACCCTAAATATTGCCCTAGTTCATGTTTTGAAAGACTTTGATGAATCAATTTTGTTCTTTTCTATGAAATGTTATTTTTATTTCCTCGTCTCCACTTTTCCACACAAACCCGAACAATGAACTGTGGCTGTGTAGCGTTAAAGTGTTTAGAGAAGAGCTCCAGCCAGCTGTTAGAGAGCCCTGCACTTCACTGTTTGAGAAGACAGGAAATGCATTGGTGCACATGGCACATACATCCAGCCGCACAGATTTAGACAAACACAGTCTCTCACAATCACAGTTACTCTTCCTGATTTTCAACTCATGTCCTTATTTTCCTTGAATCGTGCAAATTGGGCTTTCAAGACTTCTCATTTCAAAACAACAAAAACCATCGCCTTCAAATTAAAGAAAGATCACCAGGGCGAAATTGCCGAGGACGACATCTGCATCTAGTTTTCCACTTGAGTATATGATTAGGAAATTCATTTATGTCTGCCGTATAATTCCTAACCCTCTTTTAAGTGGCAAAAGCCATGCAGCACTCACCATTTTCCCCCTCAAAAGTAAAAAAAAAGGATTTGGATTGAAACAAAGACTTGCTTCCCCTCCTCTTTTTTTCAGCATAATATATCCCTCTGGCTCTGTGGAGATGAAGTCGGCCTAGCAATTGTGGATGAGGTATAAAGATTGCTTGTTTGATCCACTTCTGGTAGTCATAAGAAAAAGCCACATGCGCACACATGTAGTTATCATTGATTGCCAAATGACAGCCTTCACTGTCAATAGTTAAGAGTCATGCATTACTATGTCATTTATAGACACAGCTTGCCTTGGGAAATGAGATGTGATAGTAGCAATGCTCCTGTTGTGTGCCAGATAGGCCTAGAAATGATCTTTTAAATTGGAAATATAAGGTCTTAAAAGTGTACATTGGAATATCATTCAAAATCCATTTAGTCTCTCACGTGTATTTTTAATTTTATATAACTCAGTGGATTTTTTTAAATTCATATTAATATATTAATAGAAGATTCATATCAATATAAATAAAACTAATTTGATGGTCTTAAAGATGGATTAAAAACACATAAATAATAGTAGAATACAACTAGAGGAGGTGTACTTATAAGTTGAAATTGTATAGAAAATGTTTTAAATATTAAATAAATAAATTTTACAAACTACCAGCATTATATTATTATTTAGTCTTTTTGCCGTTTTCTCTCATTACAGCCTCTCATTAGAGTCAGGTCAACAAATACACTTAAAGCACAAAGATTTATCAATGTCACCTGTCTGTATTCATCCAGCACCAGCACCTGCCTCCCTACCACAAGCCCACAGGAGCAGCAAATGAGACTCATCTCTCTCATCTTTTCTTTGTCTCTACTAAGGGCTGACTTTGATGATGCCTGAGAGTTCATAAGTATCTGATGCAGTTGACATATATAGTGGCACAGCTGTGAAACATTAGACAAAAAGACATTAGACATTATTTAAAAAAAAAAAAGTATTTATTTATGTCAAGACATAGTTTGTTTATTCCAAGGTAAGCTTAGTGATAATGTAACAAAATCGTGTAAAATAAAGGCAATGTAAAAACTTATTTTAGTTATTTTAGAACTAATATCAGCATAAAAATATCTGCGGCAAAAATTATTTGGCTAATCTGTAACGATCAGTTGAACTGGTGGCTTGGACCTTTCTGTATAGAAACTGGCAGAAATATATATTTTGAATCATAATAGCATATAATGATTCATGAGTCACGATCGGCTATGTGTGGCGGGGTGTTTAGGGGCAGCTGAATTAGTCTGGTTTGGTTTGATAGGTGTTGAATGAGAGGGTGTGTTAGTACAAATGAATGAGTGGAGGTGGAGGTGAAAGTTGCGTGAAATGGTGTGGAAACATTGAATTGAAAGAGCACATTCTTGGTGAAAGATGGTTGCAATACTCCAGAACGGATAAAACTGTGTTTAATGGCCGCATGTGGTGAAGGCTCACTGGAACCGTGTGGAGAGCTGTAGACAGGGTTGAATAGAAGCTTCACAGTAGATGACGCTGGAAATGGTGCATTCTGGTGCAGGCGGGAGAGTGAAATGAAGCTTGCTTAAATTGTGTGGCACAGTGAAAGGTTGATGTACTGAATTTGGCACTGTTGGGTCTAATGCCTTTGATTTCTCTCTGTCTCTCTCTTCTATTAGGAAATGGCTATGGAAATCACCGTAACTCTCCTGGACTTCTGGTGTCCTCTGGAGGCATGAATAAGAGCATGCAGGCCAAATCCCCTCCACCAGTAAACCTGGGAATGAACAGCCGTAAGCCTGACCTGCGAGTGCTCATCCCGCCTGGAGCCAAGAACAACATGCCTTCTATTGTAAGTCCATCACAGTATGTTGTAGTCATACACATGATGTTTGAGCCTTAGCTCCTATGTGGTTCTCCTCTTCATTCTGCTCATTTCCTCTCAAATGGAGTTGATTTTCCCAGGTTAGAAGTGTACTAGAATTCTCATGAGTACCTTCCCCGTTCATGCTCATTTGTAGTAAAGTATTTTCGTAGAAGTTAAAAGAAGTCATAAGTTATACTAGAAGACACGTAGTGCCCTAGTGCGACACACAACTCACTGCCACTGGCACAACCAGTGACACTAATACTGGATTTATTGCCCTCCCTTCACTGCAATCAGTCTGAGGATGCTGACCTTCTATTGGTAAGTGAGACTGTCACTCAAACTGGTGACAATAGACTAATAGAATAGAAGGCCAGTTGTCTTCACTTAACAATGCTAAATAATCAGACCAGTATTGGTCAGAAAATTGTCATTACGTCAGTGGGTGTGGTGCACATAATATATCAGTAAGAACACACAGTTAAGGTAAGGCATGGTCTTGTTAGTAACAAGAACAAATCTTTACAGCTAAGCTGCAGAGCGACATCTGGTGGCCATTTATATCGTTTCCTCGTCGGTGGCGCTCATCTGTTTTTTGACCCCACCGTTTTCATCTTTGCTTTTCTTAACTCATAAAAATATATATATAAAAGTCACATCATTCAGTCAAAATGCCAGCAAGAAGAAAAAGTAAACATTTCCAACCCCGCTATTGCTAGTTCTGTTGCCTTGGAGACCTTGAGTTTCTATAGCGACCAAATGCCCTCTGAGAGATTGGAAATCATAGGTTGAAAGGGTTCAGTGATGCTTCATGTCAAATGATTATTTTGTGTGTGTGT